>JAIFGZ020000489.1:0-200427 GCA_019925245.2 Oryza australiensis | reverse complement strand
GCCTTCGTACACCCACACCAACCCTAGCCGCTCCGGAAGAAGGAATGTGAGTCGCTTCTTAATCAAGCGGAGAATACGGGCATTACTCCAATAGCTGCCCAAAACCACGCAACACCCTCGTTCGCACCTAGCGCCAATGCAACGCCGTCCGAGGAACCCCACTCCCCGGCGTGACGAGGTCTCGTGCTCAGACCCCGCTACCCAACGAGGCCGCCACCGGTTTCGACGTGGCCAAGAATCATGTGAGGGCGTAAGAAGCACTGTGGAGGACCGTGAGCGTATTGATGGGTATGTTCTCTATCAACTCTACACCCGCTTAAAGTTTTATTCGATTCCCTGGAGCCTCGCATTCATTCATATCTTCCCAAGTAAGCAAACAACACCACCTACACCAAGTAGCACTTAAGAGGCCTATGTTGGTACACTCACCCGGGGGGAGACATAACCGTACCCCATGCCTCGCATTAATGTGCCCATACGGATTAGAGACGTGGTGTTTCTCTCAAACCTTATGGTGTTATCGCCCCAAACCATAGATGTCATACTTTAATGGATTGGCTGACCAAAAATAATGGAATCATAGATCGGCAAAATGGGAAGTCACGGTGAGATCCACCCCGTGGGGATCACCGATGAGCATAACTATGGATCAAAACCCAAAGCTATGCGAACAAGCTGCGGGAGTGTTCACCATGCTACCTCTAGGCGGAATGCCGCAGTACAAGAATACCCGACGTGTTCCCCGAGGAATTGCCCGAATGCCCCTGATCGCGACATAGAGTTTATCATCGATCTAATGCCCGGCACTCGCCCCCATATCCAAGAGGCCTTATCGAATGCCGCCCAATGAGTTGGAGGAGCTCAAGAAGCAAATAAAGGAACTACAAGAGAAGGGATTCGTTCGCCCTGCCTCTTCTCCCCTGGGGAGCTCCAAGGCTCTTCGTCAAGAAGAAGGATGGGAGCATGAGAATGTGTGTGGACTACCGATCGCCGAACGAAGTCACTATCAAGAACAAGTACCCGCTACTCGAATCGATGACCTATTCGATCAACTTAAGGGTGCGTGTGTGTTCTCCAAGATTGATCTACTGGCCGATATCATCGCTTGAAGATTAGAGCCTTGGAGATATTCCTAAGACGGCATTCTCTACACGATACCTAGCTTATACGAGTTCACAAAGTGATGTCCTTTGGATTGACCAATGCCCCCGCGTACTTTATGAACCCGATGAACAAGGTATTCATGGAGTACCTGGACAAATTCTGTAGTGGTGTTCATCGACGATATACTTATCTACTCCAAGAACGATGAGGAACACGCTGAGCATCTACGACCGTACTGGAAAAGCTACGAGAGCACCTACTGTATGCCAAGTTCAAGAAATGCGAGTTCGGCTCAAGGAAGTCGCTTTTCTGGCCACGTGGTTTCAGCCGGAGGAGTAGCAAGAGACCCCGCCAAGGTCGAAGCCGTTATGGAATGGAAGGCACCCAAGTCGCTGACGGAAGTTCGGAGTTTTTTGGGCTTGGCCTGCTATTACCGACGGTTTATCGAAGGGTTTTCAACCGTAGCCCGACCTATGACTCAACTTCGAAGAAGGAAAAGAAGTTTGAATGGAATGAGAAGTGCCAAAAGCCTTCGACCAATTAAAAGAAAAGTTAATCCACCGCCCCAATCTTGACCTTACCCGACAACCTAAGGACTTCGTGATGTACCTGTGGATGCATCCCGGCAAGGGATTGGGAGGAGTATTGATGCAGATGGAAAGGTCGTAGCGTATGCCTCTCGGCGCTACGACCCCACGAAGAGAATTACCCCACACATGACTGAATTAGCCGCGGTGGTACACGCATTGAAGATCCGGGAGACACTATCTCGATCGGGAACCACCGTGATGTGTATACCGATCACAAGAGCTTAAAAATACTTCTTTACTCAGCCCGATCTTAACCTACGACAGGGCGATGGTCTGGAGTTGATCAAGGATTACTGATCTAGGAATCCACTATCATCCCTAAGCAAGGCAAATGTAGTGGCCGATGCGCCGAGTCGCAAAGCTCAATGCAACCACATGGGATTGGGAGATATGGCCAATGAACTTCAAGAAGAAATGGCTAAACTCAATCTGCACTCGATCCTCACGGAGAAGTGAACTCACTGGAAATCCAACCCTACCGAGAACTCAAATAGAGGAAGCCCAAAGAGGGAATGAGGAAACCTGGGAATCAAGGAACGCATGGCCGCTGGACGCGCTCGGGAGTTTTCGTAGATGACAAGGAATCTTGTGGTACAAGAAGAGAATCTGTGTGCCGAACGAGGCGGTTTGAGGGGATTGATCTTAAAGGAAGCCCACGAATCGGCATATTCGTTACATCCCTAAGCACGAAAATGTACCAGGATTTAAAAGGAGAATACCGGTGGCCTAATATGAAGAGGGATGTAGCCGAATACGTAGCCGTGTGCGATGTGTGCCAAAGGGTGAAAGCCGAACATCAACGCCAAACCGCTTGCCGCGGCCACTCAAGATTCCAGAATGGAAATGGGACGAGATAGGCATGGATTTCATAGTAGGACTACCTAAGACTCATGCGATGGTTACGATTCCATTTGGGTAATAGTAGATCGGCTCACCAAGACCGCCGATTTATTCCTCGTGAAAACCAACTACAACAAGGCCAAGCTAGCGGAATTATATATGAGTAGGATTGTGTGTCTCACGGTGTACCAAAAAGGATTATATCGGATCGTGGTACCCAATTCACATCTCATTTCTGGAGCAAGGTTCACGAAGCACTCGCAGATCACCTTGCCTTTAGTACCGCTTATCACCCGCAGATCGACTGGGCGACCGAGAGGACGAATCAAGTGCTAGAAGACATGCTGAGAGCCTGTGCGTTGGATTTCACCAAGGATTGGGAGAAATGTTTGCCGTACGCCGAGTTCTCCTACAACAATAGCTACCAAGCCGTTTGAAGATGTCACCAAACGAAGCTTTATTTGGTCGCCGATGTCGAACCCCACTAATGTGGTCGAAACCAAGTGAACGAACCGTATTCGGGCTACATAATCAAGGAGGCGGAGGAAAAGGTTCGCTCGATCCGGGACCGACTACAAGCCGCTCAATCACGGCAAAAGAGCTACGCGGACACCCGTCGAAGAGAATTGGAATTTAAAGAAGGTGACTACGTGTATCTAAAAGTCTCACCACTACGGGGAACTCGAGAGATTCAAAGTCAAGGGGAAACTCGCACCACGATACGTGGGCCCATTCTTGATAAGCGCTAGGAGAGGAGAAGTGGCTTACCAACCGGAATCGGAGCCGAGAATCTCTCCGATGTCCACCCAGTATTCCACGTATCGCAAATGGTGAAGAAATGTTTGCGGGTACCCGGAGAGCAAGCTCCTTTAGAAGCTATCCATGTCCACAAGTGATCTTACTTACCCTGGAGCATCCAATCAAGATACTAGACGAGGCGGAAAAGAAGACACGGACCAAGTCATGGCGCATGTACAAGGTACAATGGAGCAATCACACGAAGAAGAGGCTACCCGGGAAAGCGAAGAGTTCCCGAGGACAGAATATCCACACCTACTCGACACTTCGGTAAGAAATCTCGGGGACGAGATTTATTGTTAGTAGGGTAGGTTTGTAACATCCGAAAATCTGAGAACCGAAATCGGAGCGTAAAAACTGAACTTTCAAAACCTTGATTTATTGCTATTCCTGTTTGTTGTTTCCTATTTGCCACTTTCAGCTGCATAAATTTAGTCGTGGTCAATTCCCTTTTTGGCATGTTTGGAGTTTTCGGAGTTGACAAAATGTCGGTGCGAAAGTCGCACTGTGGGTTTTAAAAGAATCGGAAAAGTGCGGATTTGTGAAAACGCATTTTGAGTAATATAAAATAAAAATTTTGTTGGGAGAAGATAAATTAAAATACAAAATAAATAGTAAAATTTTCTGGGAGGCGTAATTCAGAGATGTGGGAATTTGATTTTGTTAAAAATGAGTGAATTATGAAAATTTGGAAAAAGAATTTAAATAAGTATGAAAAATAATTGTGGAAAATAAAAATAAAAGTCAAAGAAAAAGTTTAAAATATAGAGTTAAAAATTATTTTTACAATATTAGATTTATTTTGGAATTTTTAGAAGAAAGAAAATGGAAAATGGGAAAAGAAAATAGAAAATCGGAAATTAACGGATCGCACTGTTCATTGGTCACAAGATGCTCGACGCCACACGCGCCTGCGCGCGCGCGCCGCCCGGCCGTGCAGCGCGGCCAAGCGCTCCTCGCGACGCGCCACGCGCGCGCGCAAGAGCCAAGCGCGGCCGCGCCTGTGCGCGCACGCGCCGCCCGCCGCCGCCACGCCGCGCCGGACCCCCGCGCCCCGCGCCCGCAGCCGCGCGCCCGTACTCCGGCCCCCTTGCCCCGCGCTCGCCAAGCTGCCGCACGCGCCGCCGCATCCGGACCCCGCCCGCGCGTGCGCCCCGCCGCCGCGCTCGCCTCGCCGTGACCCGCCCGAGCCGCGCCGCGTGGCTCGCCCGCGCCGCGCATGCCCGAGCCGTCCCCTCTCTCTCCTCTCGCGCCCGCGCCGTGCCACGCCTTCTATAAAGGGCGCGCCCGCGCGATTCCACCGCACCGCCACCGTGATCTCGCCTGCCTCGAGCGCCACCGCCAAAAGCCGCCGCCGTTTAGCCGCGCCGTGCGCAAGCCGGGTCCCCGAGCCCTTGCTCCTCCCCGAGCCGCCGTCGCCTGTAAGGCCCCCACCGCGCCGCTTTGTCCTCTCTCGTCGCCGCTCCCGTTTTCCTCTCGGCACCGATCGAGCACTCAGCGGGTGCATGAAACAGCTGCACAGTAGCTGAATAGAGAAAAGAAAAAAAAAAAAAAAGAAAAATAGGAAAAATTAGGAAAAATTTTTGGAAAATTTGGAAAAATATTTTGGGATGATTTGAGTAAAATTTTGGGCAAAAATAAATTATTTTCTCGCATGTTTTCTCGTGCAAAGTTTGAAAAATCGGAATCGGGCGTTTCCGAAATTCTATTTCGCATCGTTTTTCAACCCGGATTCCGTTTAATTCTTTTCCGCCATCGAAATGAGTTTCGCTTTTGTGCTCAGACCCTCAAAGTTCGAGCACGAATTTTCCTCGCTGATATTTTTAAACATAAGCTCCAAATTTAATTGCGATCGACGACTTGCAAAACCCTAGGACATCGGTTCGATTCCAAAACCCGAATTTTCCTCGCAACCCTTGTCCTAACTCGAGTAGAATTTTCTAGTGAAAACTTTTCGGAGTTGTTTTCATGGCTTTTGTGGTTCCTTTCGATCTCTCGGTGTTTAGTTGAATTCTAACTGAATTCAATTGATCTCTTCGCACGTACGGGTAGCGTCCGAAGAACCCGCATCAACACCGCCGAAGATCCCACCCTCAAGTGTGCGAGCAAGGCAAGTCTTCACACCCTTTGAACATATCGATCCACCTAATTGCGAAATGATGTTATTTTAAACTCTAAAACTGCATGCTTTACGAGTTACCTATACTTGTTATGCCATACCTTGCTGTTGATTACCCTTAGAATTACTCCTTGTAACTCGCGATGTGATACAAACAACCGCATAACTTCCAGTAAACCGCTTAGCCATGCTACACTTAGATTATGCATACTCATGACTTAATGAAAAAGCTCTGTGCTTGGGCAACTACCTTAGGGAAGGTAGTTGAGATTCGGCATGTGGAGACATGAGCGCCACATGGCCATGATGAACTAAGTTTGATGAAAATTGAAAGTACTATACAAATGTTTTAGACTCAGGGCGGCCGGATGATTTGGGTGGATTCCGGAAAAGGCAAGTGCCGACCCCTGGTCAATTAAGGACCGAGCCATGAGATAGCCGGAAACGAGCCGCATAACCGTACTTCTCGAATGGGTATAGACCTAGCCGACTAGGTAGCCGAGCGGAGGCAGTATCCTTGCATAGATGGTTCTCTATGATGTGGTTATGGGATGAGAATGAGGCTGCGGCCTTTGTTATAAATGGTGAAATTAAACTACCGTTAAATTAAACTTAAAGATTGGAAATGTCTTCCCTTACCCTCGGTGCGCCTAACTCCTCTCACCGCTAGAAAAGGACGGCTAGAGTGCATGAGGGCATAAGTTCATGGAGCGGGTCGCCAAAGCGAGGTTATCAAAAGGCTTTGCCGTGACCGTCTCATGTGTTGAGGCGTAGGCTCATTTGTTGGGCTGTCGCGGAGTACGGGTAAAGTGTACATCCACCGCAAAGGTGAATGAATCAATCTATTCGAATAGCCGTGCTCGCGGATATTGAGCATCGTGACAAGACTTTCGCTTGGCTAGATTTTAAACTTAAAACTGCTGGGATGGGTTTGCATGATGATTTTGTTCGCTGGTGGATCAACTTCTCGAGAATGCGAGAAGGGGTGGACTCCCCTTAAAATCATGACGAACCGGAGACGGAAGCCATCCTTGGAATCACGATGGATGGTAGACGTAACCGGCCGGATTAATGAACCATGAAATTAAAACTTGATTTTGGCTAGTCGGTAGGCTTGTGAAAAGAATTGAAAACCGGCTTTACGCAAAATAACCCTAGCCGTGTCCTTTGAATATCCCTATCATATGCATCAATTTCGTGTTGACTTGCCGAGTACGGTTGGTACTCACCCTTGCTATACGCACAAACCTCCAAACTGATGGAAATGAAGAGCCGAAGACCCCTACGCGTACTACCCGGAGGGCGAGGGAACCGACGGCGCATATTAGACCTTAGTCCCTGGTCGTTGCTCGTGGCAATGGACAAGCCGCCGCCTCTTTCCGCCGCCTTATCTCGAACTCGTTTTTATGTTGTATTCTAACCATAAGGTCCCGTGGGATGAACAATGCCTTCGGGCCTATTTATGTAATAATGGTATTGTAAGACTATTCGTGCATGTGCACTTGATTATCCAAAGATCTTGCATTCGGTGGGTACCAACTACTTGATCCAGGAAATGGTACTATGAACACGAAAGATTCCCGACTCAAAATCGGGGGTCCACACATGGTGGGCGGCAATTCAAGTTGGTATGCCACTTCACCTCGTCGCTCTTGAATCCGATATGGTCCACATAGCGTGGTGCCAACTTGCCTTTGGTTTGGGATGCACCCTGCACTCGCCGAAGTGGGGTGACACGAAGATATACATAGTCTTCGACTTCAAAAACTAGCTCTCTACGGCGGTTGTCTGCATAACTCTTCTGTCGGGACTATGCAACTTTCAGCCTTTCTCTTATGATTCTGACTTTCTCTTTGGCATCACTTAACACTTCGGTCCCGAACAACTGACGTTCGTCGGTCTGATCCCAAAAAAGCGGGGTTCGACACTTTCGTCCATAAAGTGCTTCAAAAGGTGCCATTTGTAAACTAGCCTGATAAATGTTGTTATAAGAGAACTCGCATAGGGCAGGCTCTTATCCCAAGCTCCTCCGAAATCCAGCACAAGTCTGCAAAGATATCTTCCAAAACCTGGTTTACACGTTCCGTATGACCATCGGCTTTGCAAGGTGATAGCCCGTCTAAAATTCAACCGGGTGCCAAGTTCCTCTTGTAGTTTTTGCCAAAACTTAGAGGTGAACTAGCTACCACGATCGAGATACTATCTTCTTAGGTACACCATGAAGACACACAATCCTTGCAAGGTACAATTCGCTAACCTTCTCGCCCGCATAGTGGTAAGCTACTCGGATAAAATGAGCCACTTTAGTGAGGCGGTCGACATTATAACCCAGTATAGAATCATGTCCCTGATGATGTCCGGGTAAACCGGTGATGAAATCCATCCGATTTCCTCCCACTTCCATTCGGAATTTGAAGTGGTCAGAATAATCCAGCAGCCTCGTGTTCTCGCCTTTACTCGGGCATACGTTGCATAGTGCCACGAACTCGCTATTTCTCTTTCATGCTAACTCGTTGACGAGAAATCTCTCTCCGCGCTGCTGGCTCGGGAGATCTCGCTTGACTCTAGTGCAGTCCTTCTAGGCTGCCACAACATGGTGGCGCGGCGCTGATTTGATCTCGTTAATCAACAAGAAAACAAGAGAATACACGTTATGTTAGGTTAGATCCCCACAGGGATCGGGGTTAAGGAAATCCATGAGTGTATATATGCTATTTTAGGCCATATTTAGGCCAAGTGACTAGAATGGATGGAGCCACGAGACAAAGACGCGCGCTCAATCAAAATATAGTGAAGAATAATAAATATACACATTAATAACCTAGCCGATACTTTGGAAAGCTAACAAAGAATCGGCTAGTACTCCAATAAATCTTATGTGAAGATAATATCCCCAACCAAACGTACATAACCGAAATCGGCCATCGGTTGCCTGAGAAAGGCAGATTTCATTAGGTAATGTCCGACGAAACACAATCTTAATATAAGAGGCAAATCCTAATACGAATCGAGTAATGAGGATATTAAAAGAAACATATTAGGGCAAAGTAAGGCCTGCTGGAAACCCCGCACTATCTCTAGATAATATAAATCTCGGATGAACAGATCATTAATAGTTCTAAATACGACTTAATAGTTCGAACCCGATGTAGCATTAAATATAAAAAATAACATCCGATCTGTTACAGCCGATTTATACTCCTTGAGATGGTGGATACCGCATATGAACTAGCCAACCTTTAGATCTAGCCCTACTGACTGCATGTTCTTGACAGAACAAGCCAATGATAATATAGATCTAAACATTGATCTAATTCATATGCATTATATGATATATAACGCAGTAGAATCACTGATTCTAATGTATCATTGCGATAGAAGCACTATATGTTAGTGATATGCCCTAGAGGCAACATGGAGATGTTGGATATCACGTCAATGTTTATGTATAAATGAATAAAGTGTTATTCGGGCCCATGAAATAGACATCTTGTATTGATCAATAAGTACGTGACTTATTTATGAGACTCTTTATGTATGAATCTATTTCTAAACGATCCCCTCGATCATATGTCATATTGTTGGAACAAATATGATTCTAAGATCGGCATGTTTATTGATTGATGATCATGTCTCATAGATCATGGGTATGGAGATACCAAATCAATAAACATGGACATATGTGTTGGAGAACACATTGTTGGATAGACCCACCATGAGACACTACAGAATTAATGTGCCATTAGTTGGTCTCAGGTAGTGTTGGTACAAAGTCCTTAGACCTCGAGATCACCATGGATTCCAACATGTGTAGTAGCCTACTTTGGGACTACCAAACGCTATTCAGAATCGGGTAGTTATAAAGGTAGTTTTCGGGTTTGCTATGAAACATGGAGTGGGATGTGAGTGATCAAGATGGAATTTGCCCCTCCTTTGGAGAGATATCTTCGGGCCCCTCGAGGTAATGGATTATGGAAATGCATGGCCATGCTAAGTTGATTGAGGAGTCAATCAAACGCATGATAATCCAATACGGTTCGAGTGAATGGTTAAGCTATTGAAGGGATGGCACACATCTTGCCTATAGCTTAACCGGTATCGTGAGGCAAAGGGATTTGTGTACACATTACAGGTTCGAGCCGATATTATTCTTGTATACTATGGTGTCAATATGTGCCGCTAGGCGCCGCTATTGGCAGTGTTCGGCTGAGTTAGACTCGAGCCGACGATTGGCTAAGTTAGACTATAGCCGAAACCGAGTATACCTGAACCTACCAGTGGTCGCACGCTTAAGGGGATAGAATAGATATTCGAGTTGGACTCGGATACGGCTCGATCGGATGTGGATCCGATCGGATAGAGTCCTATGGGCTTACGACGTGTGGGGCGGCCAACTCTATGAGATACGGATGAGATCCGATTCAAAATAGAGTCCTAATCCTGGCCACTAGTCCCGTGGCCAACTCTATATAAAGGAGGGAGGGGTTGAGAGTCTGACACGTCAATTGCATCGCGTGCAATGAAGTCACCGAGATCAATCTCCACGGAAACCTCCCCACTTTCGAGCCAAACCCTAGCCTTGCATCGCGTGCTAGCACACGGGTGTACGGCGTTCGTCCCCGAACGTGTGGATACCGGTAGAGAGCGCTGCTACGTTGCGCGCTCTTGATCGGGTTGCGGCCTGGCGCATCGGAGCGAGGCGTGAGAACGCGGCCGACGACTCGAATCGGCTGATTGGCGAATCGGGGCTCTCCCTCGGAAATCGGCTACATATTCCGGATCGGATTGCCCCGATTGGCTATTCCGCTGCACTCTACTCCAATTGGTAACGATCTATCGGCCCTTACTTGCAAGTGTTCCTGGTTTGCGCGGTAGAAATTTTCTTTTCGGCAGCGTAGCTTCCGCGTAACCCTTCGTGGTATCGAGCTAATCTTGCTTAGTTCGGGTTTTAGATTGGATCCGGAACATGTTTTGCATACTGCTGATTAGATCAATCGGTTTACGGGATTCTGCGTTGAGGAGAGTTAATGGTAATTGCGTTCCTTGATAGTGTATCGGAACGGCGTAATGTGATTACGTCAAGCAATTTCCATATAACTCGGTTTGAGTTGGGTTCGAGATAGCGTTCCTTGATAGTGTATCGGAACGGTATAATGTGATTATGCCGAAGCTATCTCGTAGTCCGATCTTGTTAGCTGCCTCGCGCCTACGCAAACCATCTCCCTTGATAGTGTATCGGGACGGCATAATATGATTATGCCGACATGAGCTTGTAAGCGAATTCATAGATTGGATCTATGAATTTCGTGTGCGTACCCTCTTATAGGTCGTCTCGGTGCCGTATCTCTGCGATAAGTAAAACGTTTCTATGCCTAACTTGTTTTTGCGTAGAATGCTTTGAGATGGTATGGCCCTATTGTATGTATGAGATGCATGTGATGCATGTAATATTCTTTCATATGTGCAATCCCCGTAATATTCTTTCATACGTGCAATGCTTGTAATATTCTTTCACGACCTCACTTAGTCGATGTAATCTTCAATTAGAGCTTCTATAGTAGTAGCTTAGTTTGAAGAAATCAAGCATTCGGCACTCGAAAGAACGGTGATGAAGATGGAGATCCTGTACACCTATTGGAGATGGAGATCACCATGTGAAGGGGCCATACTATTTCATGCTATTCTACCTGCTTTCATATATGTGATATGTTTGTTTGATAGGATAGCATCCCTCACAAAATTAAGTAGTAATGATGCCCTTCCAAATGTTGCACTGGCCACCGTTATGCTCGTCAATGGTGGGTCCGCCAAAGCAGAGTGCCATTCTCTATCATAACACGAGGGGGTATATGTCGGACATATACAGCAGGAGCATTTGGTTTACTTAACAAGGCTATCAAAACAGCTTTTGGGCCTTGGGGCATAGGTTGGGGCCTGGGCATGGAGATGCCACACCAACAACAAGAGTCACATAGAGATGTGATTAGCAAGGAGTTGCTTACCGATGTTACTAATTTTCTAGCAAAGTGATGCCAAAGCTCACTAGAAAATTAACTAACATGTGGATCTTGACCCAATACGTAACCTAGAGGGAAGGTGGAAAATACGTAATGGGAGTCTTATGTTAAATTGTTTAACAAAAGACATAACATAAACATTGTGCTAAACTTTGTTTTTCTCGTTGTAGAATAAATGGCGGCTAATACTACACCCAGTACCTTTAATTTGCGATCTATTCTCGAAAAAAGGAAAAATTAAATGGAACAAACTTTATGGATTGGTATCGCAACTTGAGAATTGTTCTCAAGCAAGAGCGTAAGGAGTACGTTCTTGAAGTACCCTATCCCGAGGATTTGCCAAATAATGCCACCGCAACTGCACGGAGGGCTTATGAGAAGCACACTAATGATGCCCTAGATAGAAGCCGTCTCATGCTTGCTACAATGTCCCCCGAGCTTCAAAAGCAATATGAGAGCAAATGATGCTCACACTATTATTCGTGGGACTGCGTGGCATGTTTGAGAACCAAGCTCGGGCCGAGAGGTTCAACACCTCAAAGTCCTTGTTTGCGCAAGTGTGCTTGTTGAGGGGAATCCCGTCGCAAACCGCATGTGATAAAGATGATTGGCTATATCGAGAGTCCGGAAAAACTAGGTTTTCCCCTTAGCCAAGAGTTGGCTACGATGTGATTCTCTAGTCGCTCCCTCCGAGCTTCGAGCCATTCATATTAAACTATCACATGAACAATATGGATAGAACCTTGGCTGAATTGCATGGGATGCTAAAGACAGCCGAGGAGAGTATCTGAAAAACGGTCATCATGTGATGATGATGCGAAGACAAAGCGCAAACCACTGTCAAGAAACTTTGCACCAAGAGGAAGTTAACTCCCGATGAGATCGCGAGTGCCTCCAATGCAAAGAAGGGCAAGAAGGGGTCGGCGGCATCAAATGTCGTTTGCTTCTACCGCAAGGAGACAGAGCCACCTGGAAAAGGAACTACAAGAAGTACATGGAGGATCTCAAGAAGAAGCAAAGTACGACTTCTCGCTCGGTATTAATGTTATAGACATTAATCTCGCTACTTCACCTACCGACTCTTGGGTATTTGATACCGGATCAGTAGCTCATATTTGCAAATCGCTTGCGGGAATGAGAAGAAGTAGAGGATTGAGAAGGGGCGAGGTGAACCTGCGCGTCGGCAATGGAGCAAGCGTTGCTATAGTTGCTTGTCGGCACAGCACCACTTCATCTACCTTCGGATTAGTTTTGGAATTGAATAATTGTTATTGTGTTCCAACACTATGTCAAAACGTTATTTCCGCTTCATGTTTGCAAGCGGAAGGATATGATTTTAGATCAATGGACAATGGTTGTTCAATATATCTTAGAGATATGTTCTATTTTCATGCTCCATTGGTGAATGGATTATATGTTTTGAGTCTTGAAGCGTCTCCCATCTATAACATTAATACAGAAAGGCAACTCTCTAATGATATAAACCCCACGTTTATCCGGCATTGTCGCTTAGGCCATATAAATAAGAAACGCATGGAGAAGCTCCATAAGGATGGATTGCTTCACTCTTTTGATTTTGAATCATTTGAGACATGTGAGTCTTGTTTACTTGGTAAGATGACAAAGGCACCTTTCACGGGACATAGTGAGAGAGCAAGTGACTTATTGGCACTCGTACATACCGATTTATGTGGACCAATGAGCTCAACGGCCGAGGTGGTTATCAATACTTCATTACCTTTACCGATGACTTTAGTAGATATGGTTATATCTACTTAATGAGGCATAAGTCCGAATCCTTTGAAAAGTTTAAAGAATTCCAGAATGAAGTACAGTAATCATTTAGGGAAAACAATCAAGTTTCTACGATCGATCGTGGAGGGGAATACTTGAGCCAAGAGTTTGGTAATCATCTCGAAAGATTGTGGAATTGTTCAACCTTGTTGGACATGGTGCGGTCGAGGATGAGCCAAAGTGATCTTCCGTTATCCTTCGGGGATATGCTCTTGAAACAACTGCGCTCACTAAATAGAGTTCCATCTAAGTCGGTTGAAAAGACACCATATGAGATATGGACAGGGCAACCCCTAGTTTGTCTTTTCTCAAAATTTGGGGATGCGAAGCTTATGTAAAACGTTTACGACAAGCTCACACCCAAATCTGAAAAGTGCTTCTTTGTGGGATATCCTAAGGAAACTAAGGGATATTACTTTTATAATCGGGAAGAAGGCAAAGTGTTTGTCGCCCGACACGGTGTCTTCTTGGAGAAAGAGTTTCTTTCAAGAAGGGTTAGTGGGAGCAGGGTGCATCTTGAAGAAGTTCAAGAAACACCGAGAAAATGTTTCATGACCACGTAACCACAACAGAGGTGCAAAGTGTTGCGCCACCGGTTGTAGATACACCGCCACGGAGGTCCGAAAGATCACGTCGTGCACCCGGCAGTACACAGTGCGGAACAATGTGATATATTTTTGTTGGACAACGATGAACCTAAGACCTATGAGGAAGCAATGGTGGGACCCGATTCCAACAAGTGGCTTGGAGCCATGAAATCCGAAATAGAATCCATGTACGACAATCAAGTTTGGAACTTGGTTGATCCACCGATGGTGTCAAAACCATTGAGTGTAAATGGGTTTTTAAGAAAAAGGCCGATATGGATGGAAATGTTCACATCTATAAGGCGTGATTGGTGGCGAAAGGTTTTAAACAGATTCAAGGAGTTGATTATGATGAAACCTTCTCGCCCGTTGCAATGCTTAAATCTATTCGGATTATCCTAGCGATTGCAGCATATTTCGATTATGAGATATGGCGAGATGGATGTCAAAACGGCTTTCCTAAATGGAAACCTAAGTGAAGATGTATACATGATACAACCTCAAGGTTTTGTCGATCCAGAATCGCTGAAAGATATGCAAGCTACGAAATCCATTTATGGATTGAAGCAAGCATCTCGGAGTTGGAATATTCGTTTTGATGAAGTAATCAAAGGGTTTGGTTTCATCAAAAATGAAGAAGAGGCCTGTGTTTACAAAAAGGTCGAGTGGGAGCGCAATTGTATTTCTAATCTTATATGTGGATGACATATTACTGATTGGAAATGATATCCCTATGCTAGAAACCGTCAAGTCTTCATTAAAAAATAGTTTTTCCATGAAAGACTTAGGGAGGCAGCATACATATTGGGCATTCGGATCTATAGAGATAGATCCAAGAGGCTAATTGGATTAAGCCAAAGTACATACATTGACAAGGTGTTGAAAAGGTTCAACATGCATGATTCCAAGAAAGGTTTCTTGCCCATGTCACATGGCATTAATCTTAGCAAGAATCGGTGCCCTCGGACACATGATGAGCGGAATAAGATGGGTATGGTTCCATATGCTTTGGCAATTGGATCCATCATGTATGCCATGCTTTGTACACGCCCGATGTCTCGTACGCTTTGAGTGCTACGAGCAGATACGCGAGATCCAGTGAAGGTCACTGGATGCCGTAAAGAATATCCTTAAGTATTTGAGAAGAACTAAGGATATGTTCCTAGTCTATGGAGGTGAAGAAGAGCTCGTTGTAAGTGGTTACACCGATGCTAGCTTCCAAACAGACAAGGATGATTATAGATCGCAATGCGGTTCGTGTTCGCCGAACGGAGGCGCAGATCACTGGAAGAGTTCCAAGCGGATACGTTGCGATTCTACAACGGAGGCCGAGTACATTGCTCGCTTGGAAGCTACAAAGGAGGCTGTTTGGATCAAGAAATTCGTTTCGAGCTTGGTGTGATGACTAGTACGACTGGTCCAATGTCTCTCTATTGTGATAATAGTGGAGCCATTGCGCAAGCCAAGGAGCCGAGGTCACATCGAAGTCCAAACACATACTTCGGCGATATCATCTCATCCGCGAGATAGTGGACAGAGGTGATGTCAAGATATGCAAAGTGCACACGGATCTCAACATAGCCGATCCGCCGACAAAACCTCTCCTCGGCCGAAGCATGAGGCGCACACAAGAGCAATGGGTATTAGATACTTACATGTTTGACTCTAGTGCAAGTGGGAGATTGTTAGTGATATGCCCTAGAGGCAACATGGAGATGTTGGATATCACGTCAATGTTTATGTATAAATGAATAAAGTGTTATTCAGTTCCATGAAATAGACATCTTGTATTGATCAATAAGTACGTGACTTATTTATGAGACTCTTTATGTATGAATCTATTTCTAAACGATCCTCGATCATATGTCATATTGTTGGAACAAATATGATTCTAAGATCGGCATGTTTATTGATTGATGATCATGTCTCATAGATCATGGGTATGGAGATACCAAATCAATAAACATGGACATATGTGTTGGAGAACACATTGTTGGACAGACCCACCATGAGACACTACAGAATTAATGTGCCATTAGTTGGTCTCGAGGTAGTGTTGGTACAAAGTCCTTAGACCTGAGATCACCATGGATTCCAACATGTGTAGTAGCCTACTTTGGGACTACCAAACGCTATTCCGTAATCGGGTAGTTATAAAGGTAGTTTTCGGGTTTGCTATGAAACATGGAGTGGGATGTGAGTGATCAAGATGGAATTTGCCCCTCCTTTGGAGAGATATCTCTGGGCCCCTCGAGGTAATGGATTATGGAAATGCATGGCCATGCTAAGTTAATTGAGGAGTCAATCACGAGACGATAATCCAATACGGTTCGAGTGAATGGTTAAGCTATTGAAGGGATGGCACACATCTTGCCTATAGCTTAACCGGTATCGTGAGGCAAAGGGATTTGTGTACACATTACAGGTTCGAGCCGATATTATTCTTGTATACTATGGTGTCAATATGTGCTTGCTAGGCGCCGCTATTGTGCTCGGCTGAGTTAGACTCGAGCCGACGATCGGCTAAGTTAGACTATAGCCGAAACCGAGTATACCTGAACCTGCGGGTCGCACGCTTAAGGGGATAGAATAGATATTCGAGTTGGACTCGGATACGGCTCGATCGGATAGGGATCCGATCGGATAGAGTCCTATGGGCTTACGACGTGTGGGGCGGCCAACTCTATGAGATACGGATGAGATCCGATTCAAAATAGAGTCCTAATCGGCCACTAGTCCCGTCGGCCAACTCTATATAAAGGAGGGAGGGGTGGAGAGCCGTGACACGTCAATTGCATCGCGTGCAACGTAAGTCGCCGAGATCAATCTCCACGGAAACCCTCCCCACTTTCGAGCCAAACCCTAGCCTTGCATCGCGTGCTAGCACACGGGTGTACGGCGTTCGTCCCCGGACGTGTGGATACCGGTAGAGGCGCCGCTACGTTGCGCGCTCTTGATCGGCTGCGGTCGGGCGCATCGGAGCGAGGCGTGAGAACGCGGCGGACGACTCGAATCGGCTGATTGGCGAATCGGTGTCTCTCCGGAATCGGCTACACTGTTCCGGATCGGATTGCCCCGATTGGCTATTCCGCGCACTCTACTCCAATCGGTAACGATCTATCGGCCCTTACTTGCAAGTGTTCCTGGTTTGCGCGGTAGAAATTTTTTTTTTTTCGGCTAGCGTAGCTTCCGCGTAACCCTTCAACTCGGCGTCAGACTCTCGGGTTGGCGGGAGCTGGGGATCGGCCTTGTTCAAGATGGCGAGAGCGTCTTCTCAGATTTTTGTCAACTGAGCTTCCGTCGTGTCCAAGCGCTCCTTGATGTGCCCGATCTGTAGAAGGGAGATCGAGGTGTGCTCTACACAAGACAAGGTGGAGAGATGGGGTAAGGGCTAACGAAAGAAGTCAAGAAGGCGGAAGAGGGTGTCAAGCTTGACACTTACCTTCCGTGGAAGCCTTGGCAGCTGTTACCCAAAATTGGCACCAAGCAATCGAGATAGGAAAATTGCCAATGTTTGGAAAGTCTGCTGGTTTCCTTTGGGAAGGCCGGTCTGACCGCCATGTATAGGGCGGTCAAACCGGGCTTTGGGGTCGGTCAGACCGGGGACATGTGGTCGGTCTGACCGGCAAAGTCCGAAACCAAGTCAAATTCATCGGTACTCGGGTTTCCTTGCTCCATACGGTATGTCTCGGGTTTCCAAAGGTGTCTACCCCGAATTGGACGTGGAGGAGGGTCTGTGTAAGGCAAGACCAACCCCTATTTAAGGGCCAAGGCCGGTTCAATTGGCAATATGTTCAACACATACACAATCAATCTAATCTAGCCAATTGTATCATTCTTTTACTTTTACTTTTCAACCATGTTTTCTACTTTACCCTAGTTTAGTCCATCTTTGTCGGTTTGCACCGTAAACCATCCGCCGCCGCTGCGAGAGTGTGACACCTCTTTGTAGGTTTGTCCCGAAAACCTTCCGTTCGCCCATGAGACGGGTGTTTATCCTTTGTTTTTCTCAAATCGGCTTCGCTAGCCAGTTTAATCTACAAAACCCATCTTGGTTTAGTTTTTGCTAGATCGAGGTGGTTGGCGACTCCATATCACCGCAAGGCATTTAGGTGTGTCGATCATGTTCGTGCCTTTGCCAAAAAAGTTGCCAACACGATTTTTGGCGACTCCGCTGGGGAACGATTTATTCGGCCATATTACGACCGAATTTCATTTAAATATTCAGATATTGTTTCGTCGAATCAAAAGTTTTGATTTTTGGCCATACGGCCGGAATCAATCTATACTTCGGCTACTACTATCATTTATGCTTCAATTTACGCCGAGTGTCGTCTTTGCCTTCGCTACAAAGTTTCGGTGTTTGGCTATTACAGAAACTGATTTACACTCGTATCAACCATGGCGAGCGGGAACGAGATCAGCGAGATCACATTGGAGGAGATGTTGGCAAGATCGCTCATCAAGACCCATCAAGGTGTGATTCTTAAGCCTGGACCTCCTCCTAGATTCGAGGTAACCTCCAATCCGCCCGATCCATCTATTGCTATTCAAAAAGTTAATGATCGTTGTGTGGATGCATTTGCTACTTCTAGTTTTGCTTCTATACAATATGCTTATAATGCTATTGAGGGATCTATGGGTGTTTATACAGCCGATTGCACAAGAATCGGCTATATGCAGAACTTAGCCAATGGTCCGACAGCGCATGACTCCGGTCTGACCGCATCACTGACCACCGGTCAGACCGGACTATGGGCTTGTCAGACCGGGTGCTTGGCCGGTCAGACCGTGTCCTATCTTGGCAAGATCGGACCTCCTGCGGCCGGTCTGACCGCACCACTGACCACCGGTCAGACCGGTCCACGGGCCGATCAGACCGAGTGCTTAGCCGGTCAAACCGGACTATCTATAGCCGGTCAGACCATTTTCCTAGAAGTTTTGACAGGTTTTCATACCACGACTAGCAGTACTGATTTTAATTATTATTCATCACCTGTTAATACTGTTAGTCATGTTATTCCACATACTCATGCTATTTGTGCCAATAGTTGCTATGAGCCAGTACAAAATCGTCAAGTAGATGGATTGGCACAAAACACACATTATGGCCAGTATAATTATATTGTGCCACCACAATCACCTATTCCTAGGCCGCCAAATCCACAACCAAGGCCTAAGAATATGGAAGAGCAAATTAGAAACATCATTAGAGAATCATTTGGAATTGAGCCAAGGAATCGTGCTGAGGTTTACCAAAAGCAGTATCCTAAATATTTTGAAATATCCCATATCCTCGTGGTTATAGAGTTCCTGAGTTCACTAAATTTAGTGGTGAGGATAATAGGGCTACATGGGAACACATAGGCCAATTTCTTGCACAATGTGGTGAAGCTAGTACTAATGATGTTCTCAAATTGCGTTTGTTTTCTTTGTCTTTGTCTGGTACTGCTTTTACATGGTTTACATTTTTACCGGCAAATTCTATTCATACTTGGGCTCAATTAGAACAACAATTTCATGATTGCTTTTATACTGGTGAAACTGAGCTTAGGTTGTCTAATTTAACATCGATTAGGCAGGAACACGATGAATCTGTCATTGATTATATCAAAAGGTTTAGAGATGCTAGAAACCGATGTTTTAGTTTGAACATAACTCAAAAAGATTTGGCCAACATTGCACATAATGGATTGCTTGATTCTATTAAAGAGAGATTGAATGGCCAGATATTTCTTGATGTTGACCATGTGTTGCATGAATCTCTGGCTCAGGAAAGCCGAGTGCATGATAATAGCTTAAATGCTAGTTTGGATGATAATGTAATAACCAATATAGCCGAACCAACCGTTGGTTCATATTGTGTTATTACTTTGAACAATGATAGAATAACATGCATCGCTGAACCAAGTGATGGTTCGGATTGTGTTACTAGTTTTGGACAACGATGCATGTATAGCTGAACCAAGTATTGGTTCGGATTATGTTGCTAGCTTAGATAATGACATCATTGAAAATATAGCCAAACTAAATGACGGTTTGGATTGTATCTCAGGGGATAGTGAAATAGTATTGTCACCTAAGACCGAGTCACAGATCGGTCATGTGAATGTGGGAAAAGATAGTGACAATGTCTTGCAGGGTAGTGATGAAAAAGAGTTTAAAGCAACATTGCATACATGTGAAAGGCCATACCCAGAACATATAGATTCGGTCCCATACCCGCAAGGATTTGAGGTGCCCAACTTCATGAAATTCACAGGTGAGGATGCTAGAACAACAAAGGAGCATATTGGCCAATTTATTGATCAATGTGGTAAGGCCAGTAATGATGATTTGCTTAGGTTAAAGTTGTTTCCTCTTTCTTTGTCAAACTTTGCATCTATGTGGTTTAGTTTACTTGCTCCTAATTCAATTTCTATATGGTCACAAATGGAGCATAAGTTTCATGATTATTTTAAAGATTCGAGCTTGATGGGGCAAAGACCGATTGATAATTCATCAGTCAATTGTGATACTATTTCGGTTACACCTATTGCTAAGGCCGGAATTATTCATGATTCTCTTCCTATTGTTCCTATTGATTTTGACGACAAGAAAGTGTTGATTCAGTCTAGTCAAGCCGAATCTACAAAAGGGAAAAATGTTATTATTAGGGATCCTCGGCCCGAGATAATTAGGATCAATAATGCTAATGCTAAGGATAATTAGGATCATAAGGTTACAGAAGATGAGTCATCTAGTTCTATAAAGACTAAAAAGCCGAAGCTCACTTTTGAGATGCTTATGGCTAAATACAAGAAGGGGTTAGCTAGTCAACGACTTGATAATCGTACTAGTGATGCAAAAAGACCAAGATCGCTTCCTAGAAAGAGATTTGGTCAAACACCAAAGCAATCGGAACCATCAACAATGTCAACTCCATACAAACCTCCGGTTGTGATGCCATGGTATTCATGTCCAATATCGCTATACGGTTATCCTTTTATATATTATATGCCATGGATGCCTCAACCACCTATGCCATTTTATCA
This sequence comes from Oryza australiensis, assembly GCA_019925245.2. Taxonomy (NCBI): domain Eukaryota; kingdom Viridiplantae; phylum Streptophyta; class Magnoliopsida; order Poales; family Poaceae; genus Oryza; species Oryza australiensis. Next base: position 179,544 of record JAIFGZ020000489.1, on the reverse strand, counting down.
AGAATGGAAAGAATCACCTAGGTCAATACCAAGTCATTCATCTAAATCAAGACAAGACCATTTCTCACAAAAGAATCGGCCCGGTGGATCAAAGGTGAACAAGGTAAAGAAGGTGTGGGTGAAGAAAGAAGTCAAAGATCCGAGGGTCGTTACTATCAAGGAGGAGTTTCAAGATGTTCAAGTACCTACTGGAGATGTGACAAAGGGGCTACAAGAAGAGAAGACCGAAGCCAACATCGTGACTGCCAACAATGGTGGTCTGACCGGGACAGTTGAGTGGTCTAACCGCCAGCCTAGGACCGGTCTGACCGAGCCACCAGGCCGATCAGACCGACGACTCACAGCCGATCTGACCGAGACCAGAGGCCGGTCTGACCGGGGGGCATATGAGATGAGTGGGAAGAAAATTGAGGGCAACACAAGATCTTCCACTTCGACCACAAATATCAAAAATCATTGCTGGCTCCTAGAAAACAACCACAGCCGAAGTGGATGCCTTCCGGTTTATCTCGCTCTCAAAAGAGGAGGCTACAAATTCTTCGAGCCATAGGTCAAAAAGAAAAGAAGGCCGAAGATGTGAAGAAATCAAGAAAGGTGAACAGTGATGGGTACAACATCACATCTTTGAACCGCCGTTTGTTGGATGCTAAGGCAAGGTATGGGTTTATCATGTTCATCAATATAGTATGCCTATGCCATGTTAGAACATTGCTTGCTATCTAGCACATGTGTGTTTTGGTTATCAAATTGATATCATGCATACGTGTTGCAAATGCCAATTCTTGAGTGGTGGAATTGGCAAGTTGGCATATAATTTATTTAAAGTATGATTTGGCTCGTTGGTCTTTGATATCTATTAAAAGCCAAATCATGCATGTTTTGATGAATCACCATAGAAACTATAGATTTCATAATTATTGTATCATGAAATTTTGCTTCTTAGTAATCCGGATAATGTCAATGATCAATGTGATGATTTGTTCTAGAGTTGTTTCTTTGGGAACATTGGCATTGTTATAATATTTTGCATACATGTTTAAGCCAATTACTTACACTTGTACATTATTGGAATTCAGCGTGTGAGACATATGACTTTGGTGATTCATTATTGATCATACTTCAAGTGGCTAAGTGTTTTGATGCCTTGATGATTATTATTTCAAAAGCCGCTTGAATTAGTATTCATCTAGGCATATTGATTGCATGTTATAATTTTGATATGTCTAGAAAGAAGGAATTTTGGTCCAATAATTTGATGTACCAAGCATATGGCTATAACATCAAAAAAAGAGTATTTTTAATGCTGGGAAAGCCAGTGCTTGATTTTAATTCTTTGGGGGAAAATTGGCGAAGTCACAGACTGCGAGCGGTCTGACCGCAGGTGGCCGGCGGTTTGACCGGCTTTGTGTGGCTGGTCTGACCGGTGAGAGGTAGAGGTATGACTGGCATTGTGTGGCCGGTCAGACCGGGTTTGAACAGGAAGCTGGGGGGCACGATACACTTGATTCAGAGGCCGAATTAATTGTAAATTCGGACATTTGTGCCCAAGAGACAGAAGAACAAGATCGAAGAACATTCGAAGTGGTGGCATGAGGTGTTTTCTGAAGTGTTATGGGCTCACAAGATATCTACACGTGGTGCTACCAAGATTACTCCTTTTGAGGTGGTCTATGCACAAGAAGCCGTTTTGTCGGTAGAGGTGAATCTTGGCTCTCTTCGATATATAAAGCAAGATGATTTATTGATTGAAGACTACAAGACTTTGATGGGAGATAATCTTGATGGGGTGATCGACAAGCGTTTGAAGGCTTTGGAAGAGAAGAAGAGTGTGGATAAGGCTTACCACAAAAGAGTGAAAGTGGGATCATTTCAAGAAGATACTTGAAAAAAATACTTCCCAGGCGTTTAGCAAGATGCTTAGGAAGTTCTATGGCTGGTAATTAGATTATCGCCCTCAGACAACGTGTTCTATGCATTTAGATTCACGATGTTCATCATAAAAGGCAGGGGGCATGTGTTTACACCTAAAATTGGCACCTAGGAATCGAGATAGGAAAATTGCCAATGTTTGGAAAGTCTGCCGATTTCCTTCGGGAAGGCCGGTCGGACCGCCATGTATAGGCCGGTCAGGCCGGGCCTTGGGGCCGGTCAGACCGGTGGCATGTGGCCGATCTGACCGACAGAGTCCGAAACCAAGTCAAATTCGTCGGTACTTGGGTTTCCTTGCTCCATACGGTATGTCTCGGGTTTCCAAAGGTGTCAACCCCGAATTGGACGTGGAGGAGGGCCTGTGGAAGGCAAGACCAACCCCTATTTAAGGGCCAAGGCCGATTCAATTGGCAATATGTTCAACACATACACAATCAATCTAATCTAGCCAATTGTATCGTTCTTTTACTTTTACTTTTCGACCATGTTTTCTACTTTACCCTAGTTTAGTCCATTTTTGTCGGTTTGTGCCGTAAACTGTCCGCCGCCGCCGCGGGAGTGCGACACCTCTTTGTAGGTTTGTCCCGAAAACCTTTCGTTCGCCCACGAGATGGGTGTTTATCCTTTGTTTTGCTCAAATCAGCTTCGCTAGCCTGTTTAATCTACAAAATCCATCTTGGTTTAGTTTTTGCTAGATCGAGGTGGTTGGCGACTCCATATCACCGCAAGGCGTTTAGATGTGTCGATCGTGTTCGTGCCTTTGCCAAAAAAGGTGCCAACAGCAGCCTTGGCCTCCTTCAGCTCCTTGCCCAGGCCGACCATCGACCTTTCTGTGGAGGAGAGTTCCTTCTCCACCCCGACCCTTGCTGCCACTGCCTCGGCCTTAGCAGCCTCAGCCTCGGCCTTGACCACCTTGGCCTCGACCTTGGACCGAGCCAGCTCCTCCACCTCGGCTCCTGTGGCCTCGAGGTCGGATCGGATCTTCTCCAGTCCTTCCTCCGCCAAGCCACGAGCGGCTTCAGCCGTCTTCAGGGCGCTGTTAGAGAGCCCAAGGGATTCAGGAGTGCTATCCCGCTCAGCCCGGTACACCTAGGCCAGCCTGTTGGCTTCCTCAGCGCCTGTAGAGACGTCGTGAGTCGTTTGGGGTTAAAGAAAAAGGACGAAGAATGGAAGAAGGGAGCTTACGGCGACAAGCCTCCTCCAATTTTTGTTCCAGCTCCCGCTCGACTGCCGAAGGTCGAGCAGGTTGAGCGCACTCCTGCAATGATGAGACGTAAGTGTGGCTCCCGAATTGCAGATGAGAAATTCTGGGTCTTACCAAAAACAGCTCCCATATACCAGCAAAGAAGCGGTCGAGCTCCGGCAAGTGCACAGATTGGGTCCCTTAGCCTTCCCCAACCTCCAAGATGGCTTCGGGAGCCTCGCCCGCCGGCGTCGCCGAGGCCGGGTTCTCCGATCCTCAGCCGGGCTGTTCCTTGGCGCTTCCCACCGGCAGAGCCGCAGACCCTATGGCACGTGGGTCGGAGGTCTCCGCCTTGGTCGGCTCGGTCCCAATCTCCTCCTCAATAATGTGGGGGAACCGGTCCCAATTGATGCCGCCCGAGCCCTCCCCCTCCTCCGCCATTGGACCGGCCAGGGCCCCAGCAGTTGCCTCGGCAGCTAGCTAGGCGATGCCCGTGGTAGCCTCCACCACCCACTCGGCGACCTCGGCCTCGTTGGCCACCGTCAGCACCAACTCAGCGTCGACAGTCACCTTGGCCGCTTGTTCGACCTCAGCGGTAGCCTTAGCTGCCAGCGCGGCCACACTCTCGGCCGCCTCCCTCTCGACCCCGCGCAACGATCTCTACCGACGGGGGCTCCATCTCCCGAACGTCCACCGGTGCCATAGACTTCGAGCCCGTGGCGGGTTGGGCAGAGCCGGTTGCCCCCCACACTTGGTACGACGAGCTCGGTCGCCCTCGAGGACGCTTCAGTGTGACGCCCGACGTCTCCGGTGGGCCTGATCGAGAAGTATAATCAAAACAAGAATAGAAGAAAAGAGCGATGTCGGAGTCAAGGTCTATACTTACGAGGCGAAGGCCTTGAACTTTAAACCAATCTGCTTTGCCACCTTCTTTGGTGGCGAGGTCGGCTTCTGTCTCGACATGTCCGATTCGGACGAATCGTCGCTCCACTCCTCTTCGAAGGAGGAAAGCACCGGCTTCAGCCTTGCCCCCACATTTGCCTCACTAGTTCCCGGTTCTTTGTTGGAGGACACTAAGCTCATTTCCCCTCCCCCTCCTCTCTAGCCTCACCGGACGGCTCCGAGCCCTCAGCTTGTCGACCGAGTGTGCCCTGGGAATCGGGGCAAGGGACACATATGCCTCCCGACCTTGTCAGTGCCGACACCTGGCAGGTGAGGTTTTGGGCAAAAATGCAAAAGTTCATTTGGGACAAGAAGAAGGGAAAGGAAGGTCGAGCTTACCTTGGGTCGGGGATTGAGCGCGCTGAAAGGAGCTGGTCCTCCCACGCTGAAGTTTGTCGAGCCATGGAAAAAACCCGACAGCCACTGATTGACGCGTTCGATGGGGACAGTCCTCTCAGGATCTTGGCCACCCCCGCATAGGTATGTCGGGTTGGCCCTCTCCAAGCAAGGCTGGACGTTGCGGAGGGCAACGTTGAATGCCACTCGGGCGCCGGTCATGCCCCGCTTCTTGAGCCTCGACCAAGGCGACGAGTTCGTCGACCTGGTTCTGATCGCAGGTTTCATCACACGAAGAATTACTAGAACTTCAAGACCATGTGTCATCACAAACCTAATCTTCGAATAGAATCAGCGAAGACCAGAGTGATAGATCCAATCGGTGAATACTGGATCATTATATCCAACCAGAATTGAGGTGTCTATTTTGACGTATATGTGCTCATAAGTGGAGTAGCTAATATGTGCTATAATAAATAGAGTAGCGTATACCTTATCCAATCTACTTTCTCTTTTGTCCTCTTTAAAAACTTTCAACTCAGATTTAAAAACTTTCAAGTCAAAGATTTAAAAACTTTTATGTTAATATTTGAAACTTTCAACTCATATTTGAAAACATTTCCAGTAAAGATTTTAAACTTTTAACTCAAGATTTAAAATTTTTAACTCAGATTTAAAAATTTTTAACTCGGATTTGAAAACATTCAACTCAAATATGAAAATATTCAAGTCAATGTTTGAAAATTTAACTCAGTTTGAAAACTTTCAACACAAATTTAAAAATTTTCATCTCAAAATTCAAACACATTCAATATAAATTTTGAAAACTTTCATCTCAAAACTCAAAACATTCAACTTAAAATTTAAAACATTAAACTCAATTTTCAACTGAATTGGAGGTAAAAGATTGAATGTATAAAATACAATGAAAAATTTTGCGAAAAAATCACGCGTGTGACGAGGAAAACATAATAATCGCGAAAGAAAAAGGGTGCACTTTAGCGAAAAAAAGAAAAAAGTAACTACCATGTGTGTGGGCCGTTGGATGCATCTGTGCCGCCAATAGGTACACGCTAATTAGTATTTCGATTGAGGGAGACCGTGACTTATAAGTACTTTAAAAATGAGCTTTTTTCTGTGTAACAAAAGAATACGAAAAACAAAGTGTGACCTTTAACCTTTCTCCGTATGTCCAGATCAGCTTGGTAAAGGTGTGTGTTAATGTTATTGTCGACGGGATGGTCGATAGTCCTCCGAGGGGGCTACCCAAGGAGGTGAAAGAGAGTGGTCGGGGCGTCTCACCGATGGATCCAATGGTCGACTCGGGTATCAAACGAGCCAAGAGATAAGAGAGTTTATATTGGTTTAGCCCTCCTGAAGAATAATAGACCTACGTCCAGTGATATTTGTTGGGGTGGTGTATGAACAAGGATTACAATGGAGAGTTCTTGGGTGTTCTAGAGATTGGATCTAGCTCCCAAAGACTAGGGTTTAGAGAAGAGTTCTCCAGCGTCCCCCTTGCCCGTTCACCCTGCCCTCCCTTTTATAGACCATGGGGACAGTTACAAGAGGACTTGGGGGCGAAGAAAACTAAGGCTAAAGACTAAAAAGCAAGCACAAATAATATCTAAAAAGTACATAGAGATCCCCTGGGTCTTGCGCGCCATGGGCATCTTGTGCCTTATCCTGCCTAGGGATCCGTCCTCCGCAGGTGCCATCTGTGCAGCCTTGTCGGGTGACATCATCTTTTGCATGGTTGTCCCCTCCTTGCCTCCTCTGTGAGCCTTGCAAAGCAAGCCTTCCTTTCTGAGGAGATCTGAGGTCGGGCCGATGAATTGAGGTCGAGAAGGAACACCGAAGTTGGACCTGGGGGAGGTCGGGGTGGCCGACCCCAAGAGGAGGTCGGGCTACCGACCCCGTCTCGAGGACCCCCGGTCCGACTTCAGCTGACCTTGACTCTGCTCTGTGAGCTACCCGGGGTAACACCCCCCACAGCAGCCCCTGAGCCTAAGGATGAATGAGACATCCATCCTTAGGTTCCAAGTTCTTCCTGGTCACCGTCTTCAGTGGGTTCCCAAAGCGTTTAAATCGGGCTTGGGCAGGTGCACCGCCTAGGTGCACCTGTCGGGTGCAGCCCCCGAGCCCATTCGACCTTAGGGTCTTTCTTCCAGGTCACAGACTCCAGCAAATTCCCGAAGCCCCTTGATCATGCTTCAGCAGATGCACCGCCTAGGTGCACTTACAGTGTAGCCCCAGAGCCGGGGTCGGATGGAACATCGAGCCTAGGGTCAAGCGATGTTCTATTTTTCATTCGTCTTCGGACTAAATCCCCGTCCGAGAGACCGATGGAGGCGGGCGGCTGCCGGCGAAGCCATAGCCCGGAGGCGATGGCGATTGGTGAACTCGGCAAGCCCACTGCCCGAAGGCTGATGGTGGAGGCTGAGTTTGTCGGGACTATCGCCCGGAGGCTCATGTAGTCCAAAGCTTACTTAGTCATAGTCTGGAGGCCACGGATCGAGTCGGTAAGGCCATAGCCCAAGGCTGATGGCGGTCAGCAAGCTTGGCTAACCCACTACCCGAAGGCCGATGGTGAATGCCGAGGTCATCGAGACTACTGCCCGGAGGCTCTTGGTAGTCCCGAAGTTAACTTAGTCGTAACCCGAAGGCTAATGACGGAGTCGACAAGGCCATAGCCTAGAGGCTGATGGCAGTCAACGAGCTCGACAAGCCTACTGCCCGGAGGCTAATGGTGGTTGCCGAGGTCATCGGGACCACTGCCCGAAGGCTCATGGCAGTCCCAAAGCCAACTTAGTCATAGCCCGGAGGCTAACGACTGGGTCGACAAAGTCATAGCCCGAAGGCTGACAGCGGTCAGCGAGCTCGACAAGCCCACTACCCGAAGGCTGATGGTTGTTGCCGAGGTTGTCGGGACCACTGCACGGAGGCTCATGGTAGTCCCAAAGTCAACTTAGTCATATCCCGAAGGCTGATGACTGAGTCACTAAGGCCATAGCCCGGAGGCCGATGGCAGTCAGCGAGCTCGACAAGCCTACTGCCCGAAGGCTAATGGTGGTTGCCGAGTTCGCCGGGACCACTGCACAGAGGCTCATGGTAGTCCCAAAGTTGATTTAGTCATAGCACAGGAGCTAATGACTGAGTCGACAAGGCCATACCCCACGAGGCTGAGACGGTCGGCGAGGTCGAAGGAAGATACCAAGAGGGAAGTCGTCGGACGGTTACCTAACCCTGGGGAACGCGTTATGCACATGGACCCCTGATAGCTTGAGTCAGAGAGCCAATCACGTCTCATTATGGTCATCAAGACCTAAACTATGCAACGACTAATCAAGCTTCAGGTCCCCCACTTTTTCTCAGTGGCTCACGGATCCGACGGTCGAGATTCATCACTTGGGAAGAGTAGTGGGTTCAACAGCGGTTTCTCCGGAGCGTGCAACAGGGACCATGCGGGTGTTGTTAGCCGCTCTAGGTAATTGACGGCTCTAATCCGCCAACGGGATGACGTGACCGCCTGGGAGACGGATGGGCCGAGGCGCCTCGGATGCTCCACATGCTCTAATAATGGCGCCACGTGCTTTCCAAAGATGGCGCTGCCAGGACCATCATTGTTCCCTTTAAATCTCTTCCGTTTCGCGCTCCTTCTTATTCACGCCTTCACTTCGCCGAAAAATTCCCAAAAACTTTCGCATCCAAGCTCTCGCGCCTCCTCCCTGACTGCACGCCGTCTTAGCTCTCAAGGTCACCACCCCCATTGCCGGTGTTGTTAATGACCAAATTTGGTAAGCAAATCCCCGAGTTTAAAGCAAGGATCGAAGTAGAATCGAGGGAGTATGTGGTTCTTGGAGACAGAGGTCGCGTTGGCTGAGTTCGAATCGGCTATGGAGCCAGTCGGCTGAGTCCGAGTCGGACAAGGCAACTGATATAGCCGATTCTGATTGGGTGAGCAGATGAGACCAGTCCCGAAAGGAAAGTGTGAAGATAATCATTGGATACGGTTTCCAAGTGCTTTAAAGATATTGCCATCTACGGATAACATCCTAAAACGGCAATTGTATCTTTAATTTAGGATATTTTGTATAATTTAGGATATTTTGTATAGTTTCCTTGTGTATCACGGCAAGGGATCCTGTCTCAGGATATTGTCGTATTTCAAATAGTAGATATGATAGAAGTCGTGTCCTACAAGGATTTTGTTGTAACCGGGCATAAATATAGTCCAAGAGTTTGTAATTGAGAATAATCGAATCAACCAATACAATCTCGGCGCATCATCACCTTTTTCCTTTTGCAATCTCGACAAGTTCTTGCCTCGTGTTGGGCTGCACCGGGTTCCGATCTCCAAGCAAGGTAATTCCTTGTTACAAGCGATTTGTTCTATCGGGGTTAGTGCTTTTATCGTTATGACACTCTAATTTCGTTATTGCAATCTGCTTAATTTATCATATATGTCATATAATCTAGATCAATGCTTAGATCTAACCTATGATCGGCTAGCATCTTCTCGGAGGTAACAGCCGACAAGGTTAGATCTTGGGGTCGATTTGGGTTATATGGCATATCCACCATCTTGAAATGTTTTCATTAGCTTATATAGATCTCATGCTTATTTTTGTACTTAATGCTGCATCAATTTGATCTATTAAGTCGCTCTTAGAATCATATAGATCTATTTGGTTTAATGACTGCTATTAGAGATAGTATCGAAGTTTCAGCTGATCTTACCTGTTTTAGCCATCTTATTACTGTTAGATGTGTTAACCCCACCTTTTGTATCAAGATCTTACTCTAGTTAAATGCGCTAAGCCTGGCATCAATCTGTTAAATCATATTAATAGCCGATTGATCTTTATTTAGTGTATTTAGCTTGGAATAACATCTTAGTATAAAACTGTATCGGAGTACTAGCCGATTCACATTAGATCTACGACATCGGCTAGGTTATAAATATTTATAATTATTATCCTAATGTGCTTTGAGATATAAGTGATTTATACTGTCTCGGTATACAACCGATCCATCCCAATCACTTAGTCTAAATGTGCTTTGGAATAGTAATTATGTATTATGAATATCTATAGCCAATCGAGTAGGATCTAATCATAACTTAATTGTCTATTCTTTATCTTCTTATTGGTTATAGGATCAAACCAACTGGCACACCCTACACACCGAAGGCAATGCAATTTGGACCTGCACTAGAGTTAAGCAGATCTCTTAGGCCAGTGCGTGGGAAAATTTTATCAACACGCTTTTGGCACGCCCGGTGGGACTCTTGCAGCACTCAGATCAGGAACAATGGTCGACATCTAAACTTTGGATATTGATCAGGATAACATTATCCCGGTCACGTTGGATAAGCTGACTCCGGAACAGAAGGCTGAAATTGAGGAGATGATGAATAAGTTACAGAATCAATATCTGCACTCCTTTGTTCAGACTCGGTCGGGTACTGTCGTCCAAAGATACAAGATAAAGTTTCCAGGAGAAGATGAGCCTGAGCTGAGCCCCAGCAAGGACAAAGGGAAACAAAAGATGGAGGAGATCAAACAGGAAGAAGAAGGCTCAGAGCTCCACACACTGCAGGACAGAATTTACTTGGTCGTCCACCATGCTCTTATCAACCAGTCTGAGATACTGGTCAACACTTTGAATAACATGATCAACACAGTGGTGGACTCCAGAATAGTCGAGCAGCTACCAAGGGGCTCAGTTTCCTCCCTGATGGCCGATTCCCTGGTTACAGGATCCTGTCAACACAAGGACTGCTGATTCCTCCTCTAGGACAGCCGATTGCCCCAGGATCGGTCCCCATCCAGCCGAATGTCCACTCATCGGCTACAAGGCCGCCACCCAAGGTTTTCATCAGGAAGCAACCTCAGTATTCAGGCCATGAAATCCCAACGGTGTCCCAGGAGCAAGTGGAGGCCATGTTCAACGCCAATCGGCAGCCCCCCACCAACAAAGCGTCGATTGGCAACCATACACCGGGTTCCCCTCAAAACTCAGTTGGTGCGCAGCTTCCCCCTGAACAACAACCTCCAGTGATGCCTCAGCCGCCTCCTGCCACGCCTTAGTTCCCATGCCAATATCCAGGGGGCAATTTTGGCCAATATTATCGGCCTCATTCACCCCAAATGCAGTATTGGCAAGCTCCATTTCAGTATGATCAGAACGAGCCGACACATCATCAACAAGCTCAAGAGGCATAGCAGCAAAACAAGCCTTGGGCCGACTGATAGCCGACATAATACGAGATCAGTTCAGCCTCAAACTAAAGTACTTTAAGAAGGTTCCTCTGCCGAACCGATACAAGATGCCAGATTTTTCAAAATTCTCTGGGCAAGACAATGTTTCAACATATGAACACATCAACCGATTTTTGGCCCAATGTGGAAAGGCATCGGCTACAGACGCGCTTAGAGTGAGGTTATTTCCACTCTCGCTATCAGGATCGGCTTTCACGTGGTTCTCTTCTCTTTCCTACAACTCAGTACAAAGCTGGGCCGATCTTGAGAAGCAATTTCATCGCTACTTCTACTCCGGCACCCATGAGATGAAGTTGTCGGATCTCACAGGCATTAGGCAGAAACATGACGAATCAGTTCTAGACTACATCCAAAGATTTAGAGATATGAGGAACCGATGCTATAGCCTGGTGCTGTCCGATTCACAACTGGCCGATTTAGCCTTCCAGGGTCTTCTGGCGCCCATCAGGGAGAGGTTTTCGGCCCAAGATTTTGAGAGCTTAGCCCACTTGGCTCAGAAGATTACAACGCATGAACAACGATTCCAGGAGGCCAAGAAGGATTTCAAAAAAATTAGCCACGTCGCCTACGCCTCAGAGTCTGATTCAAGCGACAACGACGCCGAAGTGGCAGCAGCCGAGTGGGCCAAGGGCAAAAAGACCATCACCTGTCAATGGGTCAAAAATTAGGCCAAAGAGGAGAAATACGACTTTGACATTACAAAAGCCGACAAAATTTTTGACCTGTTACTTCGGTAGAAGCAGATCCAACTTTCGGCCAATCATGTCATCTCATCGACTGAAGAGTTGAAGAAGAAGAAATACTGCAAATAACACAACATCGGCTCCCATAGCACCAACAATTGCAAAGTGTTTCGCCAGCACATACAATTGGCTATAGAGGCCGGGAATATCAAATTCGAAGATCCTAAGAAGCCGATGAAGGTTGATGGGAATCCTTTTCCCGTTAACATGATTAGTGCCAGTCGCCGATCGGCTAACCATCGTCCCCAAAAAATGGATAGCCTAGTCAAATTCATGAAGAGACATGAAGAAAGGGAGACAGGCAGGGCTTACAAAGTACATCCAAGAAGATACGATCAGTAGGAAGGGGTTCATCATCGGCAGCGTGACGGCTTCAATCCCCATTGGAGCTGCGATTTCTTCAGGTTTTGCTGGGATCAGGGGATGAGGCTGCCATCACTTCAAGACTGCCCGGCATGCAGTGGATACGAGGATGAACAAGCTGAGAGCTCCAGCCAATTTATACCCAGGGTGGTTCGGCTCAATCAGAGGAAACTGCATGTTCACCAAAGGCTGAGCCTCATCCATGAAGATTTATTTCAGGAGGACTTACAGGATGACGAAGAACAAGCTGCCAACCCTCAATGATGTCCTTCCGACATTTTTTTACAAAAACGCAAAAGCGGACGGTACAGCGGCTAAAGAGCGAGGGTCGGCTGCAAGAGGTCTAGGCCAAAATCGACTATCGGCTAGGAAAGAAAAAGTAACAAAACCGCCCAAGGAAGGCATGGCGCATAAAGGACAATGCTGTCGTAGCCGATGAAGACCCAGCCGACCAAGTGAAAAGAAAGGCCAAGGGAAAGGTCGTGGCCGCTGCATCGGTTAATATGGTTTTTGTGCTACCAGCCGAATTTGAAGCGGCCCAAGTCGACACAGACGTCGTGGAAGAGTCATCGGCTACACTTGTGCTGTCCCCGGAGCAAGCGATATTTGAAAAACCCAAGGGAACTGAGCATCGACACCTTAAGCCACTATACGTTAAAGGAGTCATCAATGGAAAGCCGATGTCTAAAATGCTAGTCAATGGGGGAGCCGCCGTCAACTTAATGCCCTATGCTACCTTCAGGAAGCTAGGCAAAGGAGTCGATGATCTGATAAAGACGAACATGGTGCTTAAGGATTTTGGCGGGAACCCATCGGAAGCCAAAGGGGTCCTCAACGTCGAGCTAACCGTCAGCAGCAAAACCGTACCCACTACATTCTTTGTCATTGACACGAAGGGATCATACAGCCTGCTGCTAGGAAGGGATTGGATTCACGCCAACTGTTGCATCCCTTCAACAATGCATCAGAGTTTAATCCAGTGGCAAGGCGACAAGATCGAAATCGTGCCAGCCGACAACCAATCGAAGACGAAGAGCCTCAATTATTACTTTGAGGGCATCGTGGAGGGCTCGAGCGTCTACACCAAAGACACAATGGATGATCTGGATGGCAAACTCGGGCAAGGCTTTATGTCGGCCGATGAGCTTGAAGAGGTTGATATAGGTCCAGGAGATAGGCCTAGGCCGACATACATTAGTAAAAATTTGTCTTCTCGTGTTAGAACCAAGCTTATTGATTTATTAAAGGAATATAAAGATTGTTTGCTTGGGAGTATTTTGAGATGTCTGGTCTTAGCTGATCAATTGTTGAGCATCGGCTCCCTATTAAGCCTAGATATCGGCAATACAAACAGCCCCCCAGGAGGTTTAAAGCCGACATGTATGATGCAATTAAGGCCAAAATCACTCGGCTGTATGATGTTGGTTTTATTCGGCCCTGCCGATACGCAGAGTGGGTTTCCAACATAGTTCCGGTGATCAAGAAAAATGGCAAACTTAGGGTGTGCATTGAATTCAGAGATTTAAACAAGGCTACCCTAAGGACGAATACCCTATGCCAATAGTCACTTTGCTCGTTGATGCAGCCTCAGGACACAAAATCATAAGTTTTATGGATGGCAATGCTGGATATAATTAGTTTTTTATGGCCGAGGAAGATATTCATAAGACTGCTTTTAGGTGTCCAGGTGCAATCGGCATGTATGAATGGGTCGTTATGACTTTCGGTTTGAAAAATGTTGGGGCTACATATCAGAGGGCCATGAATTATATTTTTCACGACTTAATCGGCTTCTTTGTTGAAATCTACATTGATGATGTTGTTGTCAAGTCCAAGGAGGTTGAAGATCACATAGCCGATTTGAGAAAAGTCTTGGAGAGAACTAGAAAATATGGCCTAAAAATGAACCCCACGAAGTGTGCTTTTGGCGTTTTCTTGTTCACAAGAGGGGGATTCAGGTAACACAAAGGAGCATCAATGCTATCAAGAGTATTCAGCCTTCGCAGGACAAGAAGCAGTTGCAGTCTTTGATCAGCAAGGTTAATTTCATCAGACATTTCATAGCCAATCTGTCAGAGAAGATGAAGCCATTTACACCTTTGTTAAGGTTGAAAGCTGATCAAGCATTTACTTGGGGGTAGAGCAGCAAAAGGCTTTGGACAACATCAAGGATTATCTAAGTTCCCTTCCAATATTGATCCCTCCACAACAAGGAGTGCCTTTCAAGTTAAAATTGTCAGCCGATGAGAAGTCTATCGGCTTAGTTTTGATCCAGGAGTTTGAAGGAAAGGAGAAAGCAATATTTTATCTCAGCAGAAGGCTTTTGGATGCGGAAACAAGGTACTCTCCTGTGAAAAAGTTATGCTTGTATCTATATTTTTCCTGTACGAAGTTGAGGCATTATTTATTATCCAACGAGTGCACCATAGTTTGCAAAGCCGACATAGTTAAGTATATGCTATCGGCTCCAGTTCTAAAGGGACGAGTTTGTAAATGGATCTTTCCCTTGACGGAGTTTGACTTAAGGTATCAAGCACCTAAAGCGGTTAAGGGGCATGCTATAGCCGATTTCATTATAGATCACAGAGATGACTCAATCGGCCCAGTCGACATCATGCCCTGGACGTTAACTTTTGATGGATCAGTTTGCACATATGGATGCGGCATCGACTTGGTAATCATCTCACCCAGGGGGCAAGTTTTGAATTTGCTTTCACAATTGCGCCTTATGCTACAAATAATCAAGCCGAGTATGAGGCTGTCCTCAAGGGCTTACAATTGTTAAAAGAGGTTGAAGCCAATGCCATGGAAATTATGGGTGATTCACTATTGGTCATCAGCCAGTTATCAGGAGAGTATGAGTGCAAAGACGACACGCTGATGGTCTATTATCAAAAATGCCGACAGTTGATGGATAGTTTTCGGCTAGTTACATTAAGACATATCCCTAGGGAGCAAAATTCAGAGGCAAATGATTTGGCTCAAGGGGCATCGGGCTACAAGCCGATGACAAAAGATGTCGAAGTGGAAATTGCAACGATCACAGCCGATGACTGGAGATACGGGGTTCACGGTTATTTACAAAATCCTTCCTAGTCGGCTTCAAGAAAATTGCGCTATAAGGCTTTTAAGATATGTCTTGCTCGATGATGACTTATACTATCGGACGATTGATGGTGTGCTACTCAAATGTCTAAGTGTTGATCAAGCCAAGGTAGTCATGGGAGAAGTGCATGAAGGTATCTGCGGCACTCATCAATCGGCTCATAAAATGAAGTGGCTACTTCGAAGAGCTGGGTGTTTTTGGCCGACTATGCTGGAGGATTGCTTTAAATATTATAAGGATCGTCAAGACTATCAAAAGTTTGGGGCTATCCAGAGGGCACCAGCATCGGTTATGAATCCAATTATCAAGCCTTGGCCTTTCAGAGGATGGGGAATTGACATGATCGGCCAGATTAATCCACCCTCGAGCAAAGGACACAAATTTATATTGGTGGCAACCGATTATTTTACCAAGTGGGTGGAAGCAATTCCTTTGAAGAAGGTTGAGTCTGGGGATGCAATCAAGTTTGTCAAAGAGCATATCATTTACAAGTTTGGCATCCCTCAAACCATCACAACCGATCAGGTGTCTATCTTTGTCTTAGACGAGTTTGTTCAGTTTGCCGACAGCATGGGAATCAAGTTATTAAATTCTTCACCATATTATGCTCAGACTAATGGACAGGCAGAAGCCTCTAACAAGAGTTTAGTCAAGTTAATAAAGAGGAAGATTTCTGAGTATCCAAAGCGATGGCATAGCCGATTGGCCAAATTATTGTGGGCTTATCGGATGGCCTATCATGGATCAATCCAAGTGCCTCCTTACAAGTTAGTCTACGGACATGAAGTTGTTTTGTCATGGGAGAATGTCATCGGCTCACGAAGGATTCAATTGCAAGATGAGTTAACAGCCGATGATTATCACAATCTGATGGTAGACGAATCAGAGGATTTGGTCTTATCAAGGATGCGTGCCTTGGAAAAGGTGACTAGGGATAAAGAGAGAGTGGCTTGTCATTATAACAAGAAAGTTGTGCCTAAGTCTTTTGAAGAAGGTGAGTTGGTCTGGAGATTGATACTGCCGATTGGTATAAGGGATAACAAATTCGGCAGGTGGTCACCTAACTGGGAAGGGCCGTTCAAGATCCACAAGTGCATCTCTAAGGGGCCTACATGCTAGAAGGACTGGATGGAGAAGTATTTGGAAGGGCTCTTAATGGCAAATATCTGAAGAAATACTATCCCAGTGTTTGGATCAACTCATGATTCAGCTAAGTCCTTGCCGATGCATGTTAGCTGATGTGTTTTCAGAATACACACATCACCTTTAGGAAAATTTGATCACAAGTTTTTCTCCCCTTTGATTTTTCAAATCGGCTGAGCCTAGCCGACACATGTTTGTTGGTGTTAGTCTATAATTTTATCAATGCTGAAGGCAACATTGAAAAATTAGGGGGCATATATCATACAAAATCAGAGGACTTCAAAATTTTTGGTACTTTGACAATTGAAGATGAAGGAATCGATAGAACAGGAATATATTACAGCATTCAAGGCACAGTAGCTCGCCAATTACAAAAATTGTATGTTACAAAGAGTGTTCAAAGTTGCTAAAACCAGCCCTATTACAAGAGTCGATTCAATTGCCGATGAAGTCATTGATGGCCGATATCGCCTTTTGCTTGATGTTCTCAACCTGGGCGATCGTCTCGGCGTCGGCTGTGTTAGTTCCTGGAATCGGCTTCAGAGATTTTCTCAAATCTCCCAAGTACTAAATGGAAGATTTTAGTTTATTTCGTTGCTCCTCGGTGGCCTTTGGGAGATCGGCTAGTTTCTTCTCTTCGGAAGCCAGTTTAGTCTGCATAGATCCAGTTCAGCCATGAGTTCAACTTCCTTTTTCTTCAAACGTTCAATATTGGATTGAGTAGCCGATAGCTCGGCAGTTAGCTCATCTAACTTGGCTTTTTCAGCAATGACGCTCCGACAGTTGTTTTCGATCATTGTTTTGAGATCGGCTCTGGCTTTCCTGTCGATCATCCATTGCATTGCCCTTTCCAGCTTGTGCCGATACAAATCAATGTGGGCAGCTTGGGAGATCGCATCGGCAATGATGTCTGGGAGTTGGCTTTCAATCTCTTCAAACCTAGATTTTATTGGCCCGCAGTTGGTAACCAGGTAATCCAATGAGCTATCCAGCCGATGAGCGATGTCCAAGAGTCTCTCTTTTAATTCGTCGGCGATAGGAGCTTGGGCCTGGCTGGTAATCTCTTCTTCTTCACCGACGAACTCTCTAATGTCGAAGGAGAACATGTCGGCCAAAGCCTGCAAGACCTCATTCGTGATTGTTTAAGTATCAAGGGGATTAAATAGCCAGTTTGTTCTTAAAGGGATTATTTTTACCTTAGCTGTGGGAGCTGGTGTTGGTTCTTCTTCTTCGATGTGATGGCTACCCCTAGCCGATGGAGTGTGCTCGCTTGATGCATGAGGGGCAGCCGATGGAGAACGAGGAGGCTACATAGACAAGTGTTAGTTGAAATCGGCCAATCAACATAAAGAAGAAGGACAGGGTATCGAGCTTACTGGTGAAGCAGGGCGTGGTTGCCGATGAGCTAGTCTTTTGCGCTGTAATCAAAGGGTTTTGGTTAAGAACAAAGAGACTTCAAGAAAATTTAAATTGCCAAAACTTCAAGATGCGTACTGGTTGAGGGCGAGCAGGACGCTGGGGAGGAGATGGTGTTTGCTAAGCTTGATCATGAGCTGATGGTGTTCGTGCATACTTGCTCGAGTGGTTGGATCCAGCTGCAGCCTCTTCAATGGCTTGATCAATTTCTTCTTCCATGATTTCTTGATTAAGGGCCTCTTCCACGCTCAGATCCAAAGATGGCAAACTGTCGGCTGGGGTTGTCTTTTGTTTCTACGCTTTTTTCTTTTGTGCAGCCGATGGACCAGCAGCCAACGGCTTGGCCCTTTTCCTAGACAGCGCCTCACGGGTTTGGCCGTGCAGAAGTGTTGTTATTTTCGACGCATTAAAGCCGATGATAGATGGAGCAACCCCTTAGTTACTCTCATTGGGGGGAGAAGAGTCGGTTGTCTGCAAAGAAAGAATGTATTGGTTAGATATTAAGCGGATAATAGCTGATAGCTTTGAAAAATTGACAAAAGAGGAGAAGTACTCACATCAGGGATTGACTCTGGAAGGAGTGTAGTTAGGTACATGGAGGATGGTTGGTGGAAGATGTGCTTTTCCAATTCGACCCACCATCTGTCAATGGTTGAGCTCCTCTTCAAGGCTAATTCCAGAGTGCCTATGCTGCCAAGAGGGGGGCCCTCAATGTTCATCAGCCGATCCATCATTATCCTTGACGTTATTTCCCCTCTCGTTTGGATCTTGTCAGCATAATAGAGTCCGATCGGCAATTGTCCGAGTCCGAGTTGTCTGGCCGCCGATACAGGGTAGTAAAACACATATGACTTGACGATATTTCGACCCTGGTGGATGCCGATTGGGAGGATACAAGGGCTAATGGCTACAGTAAAGATCTCCGTTGGTTTTGGATATTCTTGTGAGTTGAGCTCATCAAAATTTAATTCAATGGGGAGCTCAAACTCTGGGCAGTTTCCATAGAAAAACCATGTCCGGTTGTTCTTGGCAAATCCATCATAGAAAAGTGTGAACCAATTGGCTAAGAGTTCACTTGATAACTTAGACTCGGGGTGAACGGCAACAGCTTCTCCAAAAGACATACACCTGCGTGTAGTCACTTCCTCTCCGTTATCATCCTCAATCGGCTCTACTAATGGGAATTCAGCATTGGCTAGATTGGGTCGTCCGGAAATTTTCTGTGTAAGGAGCACTAGCCAGAGTTGCAAAAACCACCATGAGCCTCCAGTGCCTATAGCCAAATTGGCTGCTATCTTGGCTGATGCTTGGTTGAGAGTTTGATAGAGATAACCCAATAAGAATTTGCCCAAGGGGATTTGGGTCTTTGATACCAAAGCTTCGGCTATCACTTGCCACTTGGCTGTAGGGCCATAGCTGGAGCCGCAGAAAACAACCTTCTCTAACCACATCATTAGGAAGGTGGCATGCTCCCTAGGGCTGACGGATCCAGTGCCCATGTTCATGTTGATATAACTGTTCCAGCCCCCAATGGACTTAGTCTTGAAGGAGTACTGGTCTTTGCTGTCTAGCCGATTTGGGTTAGCCGATGACAGGATGTCCAAACCAGTTATGATGAAGACATCGGCTAACGTGGGGGTCATAGGTCCTTGCTGGAAGAAAAAAGTGTTGAATGTGTTATTCTAGAAGTAGCATGCAGCCGACACGAGCAGTTCATCTTTGGGCTGGTCAACTATTGAGAGTGTCACGCATTGGGCTATTCCCACTTCTTCCCAGTGACTATGTTTGCTAGCTTCTATTCTCTTGTACCAGGTCGACCAGGATTTATCGGTGGAAGGCCAAGACTTAAAAGTTCCGTTCCAAGGTGCCATACTAGGGTTTTGAATCCTACAAGGTATTCTGTTTATTTCGGCATTAATAATATCTATGGGATCTGTGTTGCCGATGGGCCCTAGGAAGTATCTGTTGGAGTTGAGCAGGCTTGGCACGACGATATGATGAGCAAGATGCTACGATAAAAGGGGAATAGAAATGCAATTCAGAGCAAAGAACGCAAGTTTACGGCTGTGAGCAGGGAAGAAAAGAGATTTAGTCGATGGAAACTTACCTCGGCGTAGTCGGCTGTTGGAGCATCAGCAGGAGCAGAGGAGGATTCCATTAATGGAGAAGAGATCGTCGCCGGGATCAAGGATTGTCATTGATTCGTCAGGAGCGCTGAAGGAATTGCTGGAGCTTTTAGGGGTTGTTGGGCTAAAGGCAGTGAGAGAAAGTGACGGCGTGAGTTGTTTTGGTGCATACGAGGCATTATTTAAGGAGTTGTTTATAACGGCTGAAATAGATTCGTCCTGGGTTTTTCTCCATGGATAGGATTGCACAAAATCCGCAACATTGTCAATATCGCAAACTTGGGGGCATGTGTTAACGACCAAATTTGATAAGCAAATCCCCGAGTTTGAAGCAAGGATTGAAGCGGAATCGAGGGAGTATGCGGTTCTTGGACACAGAGGTCGCGTCTGAGTCCGAATCGGCTAAGGAGCCAGTCGACTGAGTCCGAGTCAGACAGGGCAGCTGATACAGCCGATTCTGATTGGGTGAGCACATGAGACCAATCCCAGAAGGAAAGCGTGAACATAATCATTGGATACGGTTTTCAAGTGCTTCAAAGATATTGCCATCTACAGATAACGTCCTATAATGGCACTTGTATCTTTAATTTAGGATATTTTGTATAGTTTCCTTGTGTATCACGGCAGGGACCCTGTCTCAGGATATTGTCGTATTTTAAATAGTAGATAAGATAGAAGTAGTGTCCTACAAGGATTTTGTTGTAACCGGGTATAAATACGGCCAGAGGGTTTGTAATTGAGAATAATCGAATCAACCAATACAATCTCGGCGCATTGCCACCTTTTTCCTTTTGCAATCTCGACAAGTTCTTGCCTCATGTTGGGCTGCATCGGGTTCCGATCTTTAGGCAAGGTAATTCCTTGTTACAAGCGGTTTGTGCTATCGGGGTTAGTGCTTCCATCGTCATGACACTCTAATTTCGTTATTGCAATCTGCTTAATTTATCATATACGTCATATAATCTAGATCAATGCTTAGATCTAACCCACGATCGGCTAGCATCTTCTCGGAGGTAACAGCCGACAGGGTTAGATCTTGGGGTCGATTTGGGTTATATGGCATATCCACCATCTTGAAAGGTTTTCATTAGCTTATATAGATCTCATGCTTCTTTTTGTACTTAATGCTGCATCAATTTTATCTATTAAGTCGCTCTTAGAATCATATAGATCTATTTTGTTCAATGACTGCTATTAGAGATAGTATCGGAGTTTCAGCCGATCTTACCTGTTTTAGCCATCTTATTACTATTAGATGTCTTAAAGCCTCCTTTTATATCAAGATCTTACTCTAGTTAAATGTGCTAAGCCTGGCATAAATCTGTTAAATCATATTAACAGCCGATTGATCTTTGTTTAGTGTATTTAGCTTGGAATAACATCTTAGTATAAAACTGTATCGGAGTACCAGCCGATTCACATTAGATCACGACATCAGCTAGGTTATAAATATGTATAATTATTATCCTAATGTGCTTTTAGATATAAGTGATTTATACTGTCTCGGTACACTACCGATAAATCCCAATCACTTAGTCTAAATGTGCTTTGGAATAGTAATTATGTACTATGAATATCTATAGTCGATCGAGTAGGATCTAATCATAACTTTATTGTCTATTATTTGTCTTCTTGTTGGTTACAGGATCAAACCAACTGGCATGCTACACACCGAAGGCAATCCAATTTGGACCTACACTAGAGTTAAGCAGATCTCTCAGGCCAATGTGTGGGAAAATTTCTCATCAACAGGTGCGTCATCTGGTATTGTAAGCGTCGCCATATTTTCTGGTTGAAACCAATGGCGCCAAAGAGATCATGAAGGCAGTGAATTCCTCGGGGAGAGACAAGACCGAGCGCGGCTCGGCCTTCGTTCCCTCATGCGTCGGGGAACAGATGGTGGTGGACCTGCAGCAAGTCGGTGTCCTTCCCCCTCAGGAGCTTTCAATGTGGCGCTCGGCGCAGGGAGAGCAGTTTCTGACCCCTGACTCTGGCGAGCTAGTTGTGTTCGCTGCTTTCCTCCTCCACAGGTTTGGAGTGCCGGCCCACCCCTTTGTTCAGGGCCTGCTCCACTATTATGACATTGCTCTCTATAACCTTAATCCAAATTCTATCCTCCAGATTTCTTTCTTCATCCATCTCTGCGAGGCCTATCTTGGGATAGAGCTGCACTTCAACCTCTTTCGCCACTATTTCTGTCTCCGATGGACGGTCGATAACGCGGTCGGCGGGGCCGGGATTCAATTCTGGGAGAAGATATCGCAACGCTACATCCCCGTCGACCTGACGACCTCAAACAAGGGGTGGCACACCAAGTGGTTCTACGTTGGGAACCACGAACCGGCGATCTCCCCCCAGATCTACCAGGAGCCGACCCCGGCGACCACCTGGATAGCCACCTGTTCCCTTGGCGACTGGGAACAAGTCGACAAGCTTGTCGGCATGGTGGATCGACTGAAGGAGAAAGGCCTGACTGATGCCCGAGTGGTACTCAACTTCACCCTCTGAGGAGTCCAACCCTGCAAGGAGAGGGTGAGGCCGGCGTATGAGTACTCGGGTGGCCGGGATCCTACCCGAGGGGCGATGGTCCACCTTGAGCGCGTGCGCCAAAGGATGTCAAGCTTCTTCTTGAGCTCGACGAACATCAGCGACGGGGGGCCGCTCAGCTACAGCCTCTATCACCCTCTGTAACATCCTGAAAATCGAAGGAACTGAAATCGGAACGTAAAAATCGGAACTTTCAAAAACCTTCGCTCGTTGCTTCTTCCTCGGATTTGTTGCTTCTTATTTGCCAGCTCGTTGCATAAATTTAGTCGTGACCAATTCCCTTTCGGTGTTTTTGGATGATTTGGAGTTTGTCGGCATGAAAAATGTGAAAGTCCGTATTAGGGATTTTTAAAAATAAATCGGAGAAGTGCGGATTTATGAAAATACGATTTGGGAGAAATAGAATAGTAATTGTGGTTGGGGAGGATAAATTAGGACACAAAATAAATAATAAAATATTTGGGAGTCGTACTCGAAATCCGGAAAATTTTTGGAAAATAAAGGGGTGAATTATGAAATTAGGAAAAAGGGATTTAAATAAATAAATATGAAAAATAATGTGGGAAAATAAAAGTGGAGAAAAGTTGAAAATATTATATTAAAAATTATTTTTGAAATATAGGAATTTATTTTGGAATTTTTAGAACAGAGGAAAATTGAAATGGGAGTTAAAAATCAAAAATGGGAAAAATATGAAAGTGCACTGTTCATTGCGCATGAGGTGCTCGACACGCATCGCCCCGGCCGCGCGCCGCGCGCGCCGCCGGCCGACAGCGCCGCGCTCGCGCGCCACGCGTCGCGCACGCGCCCGGCCCGCGCAGCCCCGGCCCCGCGACCCGCGCGCCCGCCCGCCCCGCGCCCACTCGCCGCACCACGCGCCCGTCGCCGTCACGGCCCCACGCCCCGCGCCCGCTCCCGCGCCGCCACGCGCCGTGCCCGCGCCCGCCCCGCCCGTGCCGCACGCCCTCGCCGCCACGCGCTCGCCGCGCCGGACCCCTAACGCCGCGCGCGCATCGTGCCGGACCCCGCCCGCGTCGCGCGCTCCGGCCGCCGCGCGCGCCTGCCCGTGCCCGGCCGTCCCGCGCCTCGCCGCGTGTCGTCACCGTGCGCGCCACGCCGGTCCCTCCCTTCTCCACCCCGCGCCCGCGCCGCGCCTCCCGGCCGCGCCTATAAAAGGGCGGCGACCCCGCCCCTTGCCGCACCACCGCCGCCTCTCTCCTCCGTTCCCGAGCGCCAACGCCGTCGCCGCCGTGCGCCAAGCCCCCCTCCCCCCGTGCCCCACCACATCTCCCCGAGGTCCGCCATCGCCGGTAAGCCCCGCTGCCGCCCTTTTCCCCCATGCGCTAGCGCCGGCCGCCGCCTCTGTTTTGCCTGGACTCCGGTCGAACAGATGGCGGGCAATGAACAGTGCGCAGGGAAAAAAAGAAAAAAAAAAGAAAAATAGGGAAAAATTGGGAAAAATTTTGGAAAATTTGGAAAAATATTTCGTGAGGACTTGAGTAAAAGTTTGGGCAAAAATAAATTATTTTCTTGCATGATTTCTCGGTGAAAAGTTTGGAAATCAAATCCGGACTTTTCCGAAATTCCGTTTGCGACGTTTTTGAATCCGAATTTCGTTTAAATCTTTCTCACCATTTAAACATGTTTCTCTTTTGTACTCGGACCTTCAAAACCTCTAGCACCAATCCCTCCGCGGATATTTTCAAATCCGTTTTCTTGAGCAAATCGCGATCGTCGTTTTGCGAAAACCCTAAGTCGTCGACCCGATGACGAAACTTGGAGTTTTCCGGGGTGATCGTAGTACAAACTTAAGTAGGAAGTTGGGCTTAGCGCTTGGAATCGTTTCTGAGACTTTTTTGAATATTTTCGACCTTTTGGTGTTATATGGGATTCTAATCGGAATCGATTGATTTTTCGCACGTACGAGTAGCACCTGAAGAGACCGGCATCGACCCCGTTGAAGACACCACCCCTCAAGCGTGCGAGCAAGGCAAGTCATCACAATCTTTAAACATATTGATCCCAATTGTGAAATGATGTTATTTTAAACTCTAAACATGCATGCTATACAGAGTTACCTATACTTGTTATGCCATACCTTGCTATTGAATACCTTTAGAATTACTCCTTGTAACTCTCAATGTGATACCAACAACCGGAGAATAACTTCGGTAAATTGCTTAGCCATGCTATACTTAGATTCATGCATACTCATGACTTTATGAAAAGCTTTGTGCTTGGGCAACTCCCTTAGGGAAGGTAGTTGAGATGCGGCCTGTGGAGACATGAGCGCCACATGGCCATGAGAATGATGAAATGAGTTGATGAAAATTGAAAGTACTAAACAAATGTTTTAGACTGGGACGGCCGGATGATTTGGGTGGATTCCGGAAAAGGCAAGTGCCGACCCTGGTCAATTAAGGACCGAGCCATGAGATAGCCGGGAAACGAACCAGTACAACCGTACTTCTCGAATGGGTATAGACCTAGCTGACTAGATAGCCGAGCGGAGGCAGTATCCTTGCATGGATGGTTCCTTATGATGTGGTTTATGTGATAAGGATGAGGCTGCGGCCTGTGCTGTGAATGGTGGAATTAAATCGATATTAATTGAACTTAAAGATTGAGGAAGTTTTCCCTTACCCCGGGTGCGCCAGAACTCCTCTCACTGCTAAAAAATGATGGCTAGAGTGCATGAGGGCTTAAGTTCATGGAGCGGGTGCGCCAAAGTGAGGTTATCGAAAGGCTTTGCCGTGACCGTCTCATGTGTTGGGACGTAGGCTCATTTGTTGGGTTGTCACGAGTACGGGTAAAGTGTACATCCACCGCAGGTGTGAATGAATCAATCTATTCGAATAGCCGTGCTCGCGGATATTGAGCATCGTGACAAGACTTTCGCTTGGCTAGACTTTAAACTTAAAAGTGCTGGGATGGGTTTGCATGATAATTTCATTCGCTGGTGGATCAACTTCTCGAGATGCGAGAAGGGGTGGATTCCCCAGAAAACCATGACGTATCGGAGGCGGGAAGCCATCCTTGGATTCACGATGGATGGTAAACAGAACCGTCGCCGAATTAATAAACTATGGAACTAAAACTTGACTTGGCTAGTTGTCAGGCCTGTGAAAAGATTTGTGAAAATTGGCTTTATGCAAAAGAGCTCCAGCCATTCCTTGAATAACCCTATCATATGCATCAATTCCGTGTTGGCTTGCCGAGTACGGTTGGTACTCACCCTTGCTATACGCACAAACCTTCGAGATGGTGGGAATGAAGAATTGGAGGATCCTTACGCTTACTACTAGGAGGGTGAAGGAACTGATGGCGCTTACTAGGTCTTAGCTCCGGTCGTTGCCTGTGGCAATTCGACATGCCGCTGCCTCTATTCCGCTGTCATATCTAATTTCTGCTTTTGTGTTGTATTCGGACCATGAGGTCCTGTGTGTTGAACATTGCCTTCGGGCCTATTGTTGTAATAATGTCGTTATAAGACTATTCGTGCATGTGCACCTGATTATTCAGTACTGTATTTCGTGGGTACCAACTACTCGATCCAGGGAAATGGTACTAAGAACATGAAAGATTCCCGTTCCAAAAACGGGGGTCCACAGAGCTGGTATCAGAGCCATGCGACCATAGGATAAGACCAAATGGTGCCCTACCCCTGACTAGTTAGCTAAAGGGAAGTATCCCTACGTAGGACCATTTCCAAACTATTATTTTTGAAAATACAAATATACCTTTTCTATAGTTGTATTTCCTTTTCTTTACCAAATGGTTTTAATGATAGCTCTCTCCCTCTAACCCTAAGTTGCCTTCAAAAGCAGATGTCGAACCATGACGGAGCCTGGGAGATCACCATCCCACAAGACGAGGGAGTTGTGGCACAGCTTCATCCTTGCTGTGGTGTTTAAGATATCCAGAACCACCCACTTACCAAATCAAGAGGCATGGCTCCGAAGGATATCCAGCCTGGGAAGCGGCAGTTTCCGTGGAAGCCCGCATGGGAAGTGAAACACCTTTCTGCTTTCACACCCACTATCACCGAGATTTAGCGAAAGCAGCCATTCAAGATGCGGCCCGCGAAGCATTTCTTCGCCTTAATACGATACACCGTGCTGAACTTACAAGGACGCAGTTCGTGCACCATCCCTATCACGAGGAAGGCAACCCGGTTGCACCGTGGAAGCCACCCCCGCTGCTACAACCCTATGGTCACACGTCTATCACGCCGGACGGAAACGACGGATGACTCGCTACGAAGAAGCCTTGCTTGAGATCAACGACCAGCGCAACGCCTCAATGATCGGTCGAGAGCCACCGGTGTGGGGATCGGATCAACATGCCGCAGACTCACCGCAGCCAACGGTGCCCAATATGAGCAGCTCTCGGACCGCTACATGGCCCGTGGGGAAGCCTGGTAGAGCTGGAGGAGCAGCTCAGGAGGAGCAAGCAACAAGTCGACCAGCTGGAAGAACAGCTGCGCTCCCGCGCCGTCCATGCTGCGGTACTTCCACCGGGGTTGTACCAACACCTCCCGCCTCCCGTGCTCGACCACTACTACCTTATGACTCCAGCCTGCTTGGATACCTTTCAAGCCATGATGGAGCAAGCTTTTATGTTGAGCACAGAGTCGGCGCCGTACCTGATAGACCCCACTGCTGCCACGTCCATGGGACCCACCTCGAACTCAGTAGCAGTGCCATCCGAGCCTGGATCGGGAGAGGAGAACCCCATCCAGATCCACACCGACTCGGAGTCTGAGGCGGAACCAATGGAGATCAAATGGGAGTCCAGCGACACCGATCCAATGGAGGAGGAAGCTCCCACTCGTCGCCTGACTCACACTGGAGGTCCCCTCACCCGCGAGACCGCTCGCAAGAGTACACGGCCACCGAGCAGGAAGATTCAGCATGACTCCGAGGCCACCACCTCCGAGCCATGGGGACTCCGATTTGCTTCAGCAGAGGATCACCCCCTTCCTGCACCTGGCTCCTGCGGATGGTTGGAGGATTAGGCGGGAGGACCACCCCAGCTTGATCTCGCTCTGGACGGTTCGACAGCAAGGACCACACTCTACCCCCCCTTAATGGTTAATGCAGTAGGACGATGTAGTTGTTGTATCATGGCATGAGGGACTGTGCATGTACAGTCCGTGTACCCCTTTGATGTAACATGATGGACCTAAGTATCGCTTTGTGGTATCCTAA
Organism: Oryza australiensis; assembly: GCA_019925245.2. Lineage (NCBI taxonomy): Eukaryota > Viridiplantae > Streptophyta > Magnoliopsida > Poales > Poaceae > Oryza > Oryza australiensis. The sequence continues at coordinate 152,216 of JAIFGZ020000489.1, read as the reverse complement.
TTAATGAGCTTATTATTTTACCATGCTTGTTGGTTGAAGATCATTTAAAAAACAACTTGAAGAAAAGTCACCTAGGAACCATGACCTTAACAGTCCGATCTCTTAATTCATCTATCTTCTTCGGATGGCGCATCGCCGCAGAGCCGCAGCCACCAACGAGAACCCACCGGAGCCCAACCCCTCCACTCGGCGGAGGTTATGGCTTTACAAACCCAACTGCTCCGGCAATTGCCAACAACCAGGGAAGTCGAGGAGGATCAAGTTTAGGAGAGTTCATGCGAGCAAAGCCACCAACCTTCTCCACGGCCAAAGAACCCATGGATGCTGCGGATTGGTTGAGGGTGATCGAGAAAAGCTAACTCTCGTCCGAGTTCGAGAAGCGAGATAGAGTTATCTTCGCCACTAGCCGCTAGAGGGTCCCGCAAGTGACGGTGGGACACCTACAAGGAGACGCGAGCTGAAGATGCCGGAGAACCGACATGGGAAGAATTCACGGCTGTGTTCCGTGAAAATTTCGTACCAGCTGTGGTTATGAGGATGAAGAAAAACGAGTTCCGCAGGCTGCGCCAAGGAAACACATCAGTACAAGAGTACCTGAACAAGTTTACCCAGCTTGCCCGTTACGCCACAAGTGACTCGTGACGAAGAAGAGAAGATGGATAAATTTATCGAGGGACTAAACGATGAGCGAGAGGACCGATGATCGGACAAGACCACACCAGCTTCCAAAGCCTCATCAACAAAGTCGTACGGCTTGAACACGACCAAAAGATGGTAGAAAATAACCGCAAAAGGAGGCTTGCTATGGCCCGCCCATTTCAGGGAGCGCCTCAACGTCCCAAAGGAGCCACCCCGTCTGGATGGAAGCCAAACGTTCCGGCAGCCGGTCGTTCCCCCACACCCGACCATGCCAACAGGCCAGCTGCACCTCAGTTTCGTACACCGACGCCAACCCTAGCCGCTCCAGGAAGAAGGAATGTGAACTGCTACAATTGTGGAGAATTCGGGCACTACTCCAACAGCTGCCCCAAACCACGCAACACTCCTGTGCGCACCGGCGCCAATGCAACGGCCGTCCGAGGAACCCCCACCCCTGCTGCAGGACGCGGTTTGTTCGGGACCCCGCTACCCAATGAGGCCGCCACCGGGTTTCCACGTGGCCGGGTGAATCATGTGCGGGTGAAGAAGCTCGGGAGGATCGGAGCGTGCCGATGGGTATGTTCTCTATCAACTCTACCCCAATTAAAGTCTTATTTGATTCTGGAGCCTCGCATTCATTCATATCTTCCCAAGTAAGCAAACAACACCACCTGCACCAAGTAGAACTTAAGAGACCTATGTTGGTACACTCACTTGGGGGAAACATAACCGTACCCCATGCTTGCATCAATGTGCCCATACGGATTAGGGACGTGGTGTTTCTTTCAAACCTTATGGTGCTATCACCCCAAACCATTGATATCATACTCGGGATGGATTGGTTGACCAAGAATAATGGGATCATAGACTGCAGTCGAAGGGAAGTCACGGTATCCACCCCGTGGGGATCCCCAATGAGCATAACTATGGACCAAAACCCGAAGCTATGCGAGCAAGCTGCGGGAGTATTCACCATGCTACCTCTAAGCGGGATGCCAGTAGTGCAAGAATACCCAGACGTATTCCCCGAGGAATTGCCCGGAATGCCCCCGGATCGCGACATAGAGTTTATCATCGACCTAATGCCTGGTACTGCCCCCATATCCAAGAGACCTTATCGAATGCCGGCCAACGAGTTAGAGGAACTCAAGAAGCAAATCCGAGAACTACAAGAGAAAGGATTTGTACACCCCAGTTCTTCTCCCTGGGGAGCCCCAGTACTCTTCGTCAAGAAGAAGGATGGGAGTATGAGGATGTGTGTGGACTACCGGTCGTTGAATGAAGTGACTATCAAAAACAAGTATCCACTACCTCGAATCGATGACCTATTCGATCAACTTAAGGGTGCGCAAGTGTTCTCAAAGATTGATCTTCGATCGGGATATCATCAGTTGAAGATTAGAGCTGGAGATATTCCTAAAACGGCGTTCTCTACACGTTACGACTTATACGAGTTCACAGTAATGTCCTTTGGATTGACCAATGCTCCGGCATATTTTATGAATCTGATGAACAAGGTATTCATGGAATACCTGGACAAATTCGTGGTGGTATTTATCGACGATATACTTATCTACTCCAAGAACGATGAGGAGCATGCGGATCATCTACGACTGGTACTGGAAAAACTACGAGAGCACCAGTGTATGCAAAGTTTAGCAAATGCGAGTTCGGCTCAAGGAAGTCGCTTTTCTTGGCCACGTGGTTTCATCGGAGGAGTAGCGGAGACCCGCCAAGGTCGAAGCGTCACGGAATGGAAGGCACCCAAGTCGGTGACGGAAGTTCGGAGTTTCTTGGGCTTGGCCGGGTATTACCGAAGGTTCATCGAAGGGTTTTCCACCATAGCCCGACCTATGACTCAACTTCTGAAGAAGGAAAAGAAGTTTGAATGGAACGAGAAGTGTCAGGAAGCCTTTGACCAACTAAAAGAAAAATTAACCACCGCCCCAATCTTAACTTTACCTGACAACCGGAAGGATTTCGTGATGTACTGTGATGCCTCTCGGCAAGGACTAGGAGGCGTGTTAATGCAGGATGGGAAGGTCGTAGCATATGCCTCGTGACAGTTATGACCCCACGAGGAGAATTATCCCACACACGACCTGGAATTAGCCGCGGTTGTTCACGCATTGAAGATCTGGAGACACTACCTGATCGGGAACCACTGTGATGTGTATACTGATCACAAGAGCTTGAGATACTTCTTTACTCAGCCCGATCTCAACCTACGACAGTGACGATGGTTGGAGTTGATCAAAGATTACGATCTAGGAATCCATTACCATCCCGGCAAGGCAAACGTAGTGGCCGATGCGCTAAGCCGCAAAGCCCAGTGCAACCATATGGGAATGGAAGGTATGGCCAGTGAGCTCCAAGAAGAAATGGCTCGACTTAATCTGCACCTGATTCCTCACGGAGAAGTAAACTCACTGGAAATCCAACCCCTTCGAGGACTCAAATGGAAGAAGCCCAAAAGGGAATGAGGAAACCCAGGAAATCAAAGAACGCATGGCGCGGACGCGCTATGGAATTTTCGGTAGACGACAAGGGAACCCTGTGGTACAAGAGAAGGATCTGCGTACCTGAACAAGGTGGATTGAGAGGGTTGATTTTAAAAGAAACACACGAATCAGCATATTCGTTACATCCAGGAAGCACGAAAATGTACCAGGATTTGAAGGGAGAATACTGGTGGCCCAATATGAAGAGAGATGTAGCCGAATACGTAGCCGTATGCGATGTATGCCAAAGGGTGAAAGCTGAGCATCAACGACCAGCAGGCTTACTACAGCCGCTCAAGATTCCCGAATGGAAATGGGACGAGATAGGCATGGATTTCATAGTGGGACTACCCAAAACTGCGACTGGTTACGATTCCATTTGGGTAATAGTAGATCGGCTCACCAAGACCGCCAGATTTATTCCCGTAAAGACTAACTACAACAGTGCCAAGCTAGCGAAACTATACATGAGTAGGATTGTATGTCTCCATGGTGTACCAAAAAGGATTATATCGGATCGTGGTACCCAATTCACGTCTCATTTTTGGAGAAAAGTTCACGAGGCACTCGAAAGTCACCTTGCCTTCAGTACCGCTTACCACCCATAGACCGATGGGCAGACTAAAAGGACCAATCAAGTACTAGAAGATATGCTGAGAGCCTGTGCGTTGGATTTCACCAAGGATTGGGAGAAATGTTTACCGTACGCCGAGTTCTCCTACAACAATAGCTATCAAGCCAGTCTGAAGATGTCACCAAACGAAGCCCTATTTGGTCGCCGATGCCGAACCCCATTGATGTGGTCAGAAACCGGTGAACGAGCCGTATTCGGGCCTGACATAATCAAAGAGGCCGAGGAAAAGGTTCGCCTGATCCGGGACCGATTACAAGCTGCCCAATCACGACAAAAGACCTACGCGGATACCCGACGAAGAAGAATTAGAATTTAAAGAAGGTGACTATGTGTATCCGAGGGTCTCACCACTACGAGGAACTCAGAGGTTCAAGGTTAAAGGGAAACTCGCACCGAGATACGTGGGCCCATTCTTAATAAACGCTAGAAGAGGTGAAGTGGCCTACCATGGGCTGCCCGAGAACCTCTCCGATGTCCACCCGATTCCACGTGTCGCAGCTTTGAAGAAATGTCTGCGGGTGCCAGAAGAGCAAGCTCCTTTGGAAACCATCCATGTCCACCGTGATCTTACCTACCCAGAGCATCCAATCAAGATACTGGACGAGGCAGAAAAGAAGACACGGACCAAGTCATGGCGCATGTACAAAGTACAATGGAGCAATCACACTGAAGAGGAGGCTACCTGGGAGAGCGAGGATTTCCTGAAGACGGAATACCCACACCTACTCAGCAACCGGTAAGAAATCTCGGGGACGAGATTTATTGTTAGGGGGGTAGGTTTGTAACATCCTGAAAATCGAAGGAACTGAAATCGGAACGTAAAAATCGGAACTTTCAAAAACCTTCGCTCGTTGCTTCTTCCTCGGATTTGTTGCTTCTTATTTGCCACCTCAGTTGCATAAATTTAGTCATGACCAATTCCCTTTCGGTGTTTTTGGATGATTTGGAGTTTGTCGGCATGAAAAATGCGAAAGTCCGTATTAAGGATTTTTAAAAAGAAATCGGAGAAGTGCGGATTTATGAAAATACGATTTGGGAGAAATAGAATAGTAATTGTGGTTGGGGGAGGATAAATTAGGACACAAAATAAATAATAAAATATTTGGGAGTCGTACTCGAAATCCAGAAAATTTTTGGAAAATAAAGGGGTGAATTATGAAATTAGGAAAAAGGGATTTAAATAAATAAATATGAAAAATAATGTGGGAAAATAAAAGTGGAGAAAAGTTGAAAATATTATATTAAAAATTATTTTTGAAATATAGGAATTTATTTTGGAATCTTTAGAAGAGAGGAAAATTGAAATGGGAGTTAAAAATCAAAAATCGGGAAAAATATGAAAGTGCACTATTCATTGTGCATGAGGTGCTCGACGCCGTACCGGCCCCGCCGCGCGCCCGCCGCGCGCCGCCGGCCCGCCGCGCCGCGCGCCAGCGCGCGCCACGCGCGTGCGACGCGCGCCGCGCAGCCGCCCCGGCTGCCGCGACCCCGCGCGCCGGCCCCGCCGCGCCCGCTCGCCGCGCCACGCGCACGCCCGTCACGGCCTCGCGCCCGTGCCCGCTCCGCGCCGCCACGCGCCGTGCCCACGCCGCCCCGCCCGCGCCGCACGCCCTCGCCGCCACGCGCTCACCGCGCCCGGACCCTCACGCCGCGCGCGCTCGTGTCGGACCCCGCCCGCGTCGCGCGCTCCGCCGCCGCGCCGCGCCGCCCGTGCCGCCGTTCCCACGCCTCGCCGCGTGTCGTCACCGTGCGTGCCACGCCGGTCCCTCCCTTCTCCACCCCGCGCCCGCGCCCGCCCTCCCGGCCACGCCTATAAAAGGCGGCGACCCCGCCCTTTGCCACACCACCGCCGCCCTCTCTCCTCCGTTCCCGAGCGCCAACGCCGTCGCCGCCATGCACCAAGCCCCCGTGCCCCACCACATCTCCCGAGGTCCGCCATCGCTGGTAAGCCCCGCTGCCGCCCTTTTCCCCATGCGCTAGCGCGGCGCCGCCTCTGTTGTGCCTGGACTCCGGTCGAACAGGATGGCGGGCAATGAACAATCTGCGAGGGAAAAAAAAGAAAAAGAGAAATTGGGAAAAATTGGGAAAAATTTTGGAAAATTTGGAAAAATATTTTGTGAGGACTTGAGTAAAATTTTGGGCAAAAATAAATTATTTTCTTGCATGATTTCTCGGTGAAATGTTTGGAAATCAAATTCGGACTTTTCCGAAATTCCGTTTGCGACGTTTTTGAATCCGAATTTCATTTAAATCTTTCTCGCCATTTAAACATGTTTCTCTTTTGTACTCGGACCTTCAAAACCTCTAGCACCAATCCCTCCGCGGATATTTTCAAATCCGTTTTCTTGAGCAAATCGCGATCGTCATTTTGCGAAAACCCTAAGTCGTCGACCCGATGACGAAACTTGGAGTTTTCCAGGGCGATCGTAGTACAAACTTAAGTAGGAAGTTGGGCTTAGCGCTTGGAATCGTTTCGAGACTTTTCAAATATTTTCGACCTTTTGGTGTTATATGGGATTCTAATCGGAATCGATTGATTTTTCGCACGTACGAGTAGCACTGAAGAGAGACCGGCATCGACCCGTTGAAGACACCACCCCTCAAGCGTGTGTGCAAGGCAAGTCATCACAATCTTTGAACATATTGATCCCAATTGTGAAATGATGTTATTTTAAACTCTAAACATGCATGCTATACAGAGTTACCTATACTTGTTATGCCATACCTTGCTATTGAATACCTTTAGAATTACTCCTTGTAACTCTCGATGTGATACCAACAACCGGAGAATAACTTCGGTAAATTGCTTAGCCATGCTATACTTAGATTCATGCATACTCATGACTTTATGAAAAGCTTTGTGCTTGGGCAACTACCTTCGGGAAGGTAGTTGAGATGCGGCCTGTAGAGACATGAGCGCCACATGGCCATGAGAATGATGAAATGAGTTGATGAAAATTGAAAGTACTAAACAAATGTTTTAGACTGGGGCGGCCGGATGATTTGGGTGGATTCCGGAAAAGGCAAGTGCCGACCCTGGTCAATTAAGGACCGAGCCATGAGATAGCCGGGAAACGAGCCAGTACAACCGTACTTCTCGAAAGGGTATAGACCTAGCTGACTAGATAGCCGAGCGGAGGCAGTATCCTTGCCTAGATGGTTCCTTATGATGTGGTTTATGTGATAAGGACCTGTGCTGTGAATGGTGGAATTAAATCGATATTAATTGAACTTAAAGATTGAGGAAGTTTTCCCTTACCCCGGGTGCGCCAGAACTCCTCTCACTGCTAGAAAATGACGGCTAGAGTGCATGAGGGCTTAAGTTCATGGAGCGGGTACTGCCAAAGTGAGGTTATCGAAAGGCTTTGCCGTGACCATCTCATGTGTTGGGACGTAGGCTCATTTGTTGGGTTGTCACGGAGTACGGGTAAAGTGTACATCCACCTGCAGTGTGAATGAATCAATCTATTCGAATAGCCGTGCTCGCGGATATTGAGCATCGTGACAAGACTTTCGCTTGGCTAGACTTTAAACTTAAAAGTGCTTGGGATGGGTTTGCATGATAATTTCATTCGCTGGTGGATCAACTTCTCGAGATGCGAGAAGGGGTGGATTCCCGAAAAACCATGACGTATCGAAGGCGGGAAGCCATCCTTGGATTCACGATGGATGGTAAACAGAACCGTCGCCGAATTAATAAACTATGGAACTAAAACTTGACTTGGCTAGTTGTCGGGCTGTGAAAAGATTTGTGAAAATTGGCTTTATGCAAAAAGAGCTCCACCATTCCTTGAATAACCCTATCATATGCATCAATTCCGTGTTGGCTTGCTGAGTACGGTTGGTACTCACCCTTGCTATACGCACAAACCTTCGATGGTGGGAATGAAGAATTGGAGGATCCTTACGCTTACTACCGGGAGGGTGAAGGAACGATGGCGCTTACTAGGTCTTAGCTCCGGTCGTTGCCTGTGGCAATTCGACATGCCGCTGCCTCTATTCCGCTGCCATATCTAATTTCTGCTTTTGTGTTGTATTCGGACCATGAGGTCCTGTGTGTTGAACATTGCCTTCGGGCCTATTGTTGTAATAATGTCGTTATAAGACTATTCGTGCATGTGCACCTGATTATTTAGTACTGTATTTCGTGGGTACCAACTACTCGATCCAGGGAAATGGTACTAAGAACACGAAAGATTCCCGTTCCAAAAACGGGGGTCCACACCCTCGGCCTGAGGTAAATTTGACTTTCCATTTCTTCATTTGTTCTGCTTGCATCTTATCCTTTTGCTTGGTATCTCACCTGCCAGGAGCTGGTGTCGATAGGGGCAGGAAGCGTATGTGTCGCTGGCATCGCTCCCCGAAGCGGCCAAAGACGAGATGCCGAGAATCCGCATACCTCAGCCGAGGTCATAGGGGAAGGGGAAGAAGCCCGATCTCCCCTAGCAAAAGCTCGAGGCGAAGAGGACGGCACCGGGGAGCCTCAAGATCCCTGGTGTGAAGCGAAGGCTCATGAATACCTCCGATGAGGAGGAGTCAGGGGAGGTCGAAGCACGGCCCGCGTCACCATCGTCTAGTTCAAGCGGGATGCCAAAGGCTGGAGCCATCCGGGCGCCTCAAGAAGGCGGCCAAACACATCGGGGTCTTGTCCAGGGCCTTCACCAAGTAAGTGATTGACCAGGCAATCCATCTTGATTTTCTTTCGTCTTTTGCATGCTAACAGATTACCTCGAGCAGGGTCGTTGAAGACGTGAGGCCTTGTGCCGAGGAGCCGGCGAGGGAGGTCGAACCGGCCGCCCAGGTCGAGGAGGCGAGATCCGACCAGCCCTCGGCTGCTGCTGGCTCGGAAGCCGCAACTCCGGTGGCTGGACAAGTAGAGGAGCAACCGGCGGTGGAGGCCGAGGACAGGGCTGACACTACAGCCGCCGGAGCGATCAAGGCGACGACCAAGGCAACCCCAGAAGTCGGGCCCGAGCTGGCGACTGAGGAGGAGAGGGCTCTCCTAGAGCTGCCAGAGATCAACTGGGACCTGCCCTCCTCATTGACGTCGGCGACGGTGGAGCCCCCGGGAATGAGTCGACCATAGTGGGGGCCGAGAACCCATCCGCCTTAGGCACTGACGCTCCGATGGTCGGGAAGCCGAGGACCAGCTCGGCCCGAGGGCCGAGGAGGCCACCATTGTGGACTAGCGGGCCTCGAGCGGCACGCCGGTGGTCGAGGAACCCTCCGACGTCGAGGCCGAGGACATGTTGGAGCTCGACTGTGCCCTTCGCCACATCTGGGACCTGTTCCGGGTAAGTGTCGAACTCCTCTTTTCTCCCTTGGCTCCCTCTCTAATGTTTTGAAATTGCAGGACACCGCCCGCTCATCACGGTCTGCCGAGAGGGTGCGGGAAGGAGGAGAGGCTAGCTGAAGCTTCCCGTCGTAAGTCCGCTACCTTCTTGCCTTGATTTCCTCCTAGAGTTGTCGGCTATCCTCTTTGTTGTGCAGAAGCCGGCGAGGCCGTAGCTTACGCCGAAAGGCTCAAGGAGGTCGTCAAGGAGACCAACTTGATGGCCTCAAAGCTGCAGCTGCAACGGGACGGCGTCCAGGGGATTCTCAAGCTCTCGGACACTGCCCGCAGGGAGGCTGAGGCATCCAAGGCAGCAGTGGAGAAGCTGGCGAAGTCTGAAGCAGCCAGGGATGTCGTGAAGGAGAAGCTCGCGGCCTCAGAGGCGGCGAGGGCTGAGGCAAAGGGAAAGCGGGAGGAAGCCAAGTCGGCGAGGGATGCCACCAAGAGTAAGTGTCAGTACCGACATTTCTCTTTGTCCTTCCTTCTTTTTGCTTGTGCTGACAGACTCTCAACCCCTCCTTTTGCACAGGCCATCTCTCAGTATTTCGTCGATAGATCAGAGACCTCAAAGCCCACTTGGAGGTGGCCGAGGTTTGATCGACTCGATACCAGGAGGGGGCCCAGGCACTTTTGGACGCAGACGACAACGAGCTCCCACCAACAAAGGAGACAAAGGTCGCGTTCCTCGCCCGGCTGCAGGATGGGCCGCGACGCCTCCAGGCGTTGGTGCGGGATGCGACAAAGCTTGCCATAACTCATGCCCTCGGCATCCTGCGCAAACTCTACCCGCGTTTAAGGTCGAGGAGATCATCGAGGGCTGGCCCACCAGCGTGGCGGAGGGCGATGTAGACGACATCTATGCGAAGGTCAAGCCAACTGCCGAGAAGATAGTTGACGATTTGGTCCTGTAAAAAACCCTGATGTAAACAAGAATTAAATTAGATCGGTTTAGAGCCCACAAACTTTTTACTGTAACAAAGTTCAAGCCCTTTGCCGAATTAGAACAGCTTATCAAAATTGTAACGAAGTTTTTAAGTTCATCTATTCGCATTGCGTCCGACTACCGCACGTCGGGTCGCGATCTTAGCCCGTAGCGGCAGGGAGGAAACTCTGACCAGACCATGACAGGTTTCAGATCGAGCCTTCGTGCTATAGTCTTTTACTTGTGAATAGGTGAACAAAAAGGCTGCTGGTGACCAAGCCCCCCGAGTAATTTGGCATTGCACCTAGCTGACTTGCATCGGAACCTGACCCTAGCCGAGCCTGGGAGGGGACACGCCCTTTCTCTGACCGTTGGGCAATCAGGCTGAGCCACTGCATTAGGCTAGGGTGCGCCGACTAGGTAGTCAGGAGAACCACCAAACCGCTGAGTAACACATACGCACTCGATAGGCTTCCTTCCGAGGAACCCCGACCATAACGGGTCGAGGCCTCGCAGCTCAGAGCTGATCATAAGCGCAACGCGGAAGTTATCGGGCATACAGATGTTACCCGATGGTCGGGAGAATCCGCCGAGCCCTCGAGCAGCTTGAGAGTACTCAATAGACATCCTACTAGGGAACCCCGACCATTGTGGGTTGGGGCCGCATGGCTTAAGGCTGACTGTAAGCATAGCGCGAAAGTTATTGAGTATACATAGTCTGCTCGGCTGCGGGATGGAAAGCAACAAGCAATAAATGGAGAGATATCGAAGCTGCTTTATAAAAAGAGCTCAGTGAAGAGTACTTAGATGTCCGAAAGTAGAATCTGCATAAACTTGTCCTATGCATAAACGCACTCCACCTCGCCAGAGGTCTCCTGAGAGAGGGTGAGGCGGCTAAAGTCATCGGCGCAGAAGACTAGGCTCCAGAAGACGAACGTCATTGTGGGGTCTCCTCCGGAGAGGTCAACTCCCACAATTCCACATAATCTCCCAAGAATCCGATTATGCGTGGAAGAGTACAGATACAAGAGCTTCATTTAATATTACAAACTAATAATACACAAGTACAAATTATACAGTACAAAAAATATGTGACATTTCCACAGGGATAGTCCGAGTGTAGAGTCGACCTAGAATTTGTATTCTTCTCTGGCTTCGGTGTTTCTTGAAGATATTATATGCAAGGGTGAGCACCAATGTTACTCAGCGAGCCAAACTGAACTCAAGACCACATGGACAAATATGCACGATGTCTAAAAAGAAATATAAATTATAAATTTATCCTTAGCATGAAGATATATCCTATTCTTCTTTTAAAATATTCTATGTAAACATTTAAGAATATAAGTTACAAACTTAACTTTGGCCTAATTCTATATTCTACCCATTTCTATAAATATGCAAGATATCTTAAAAGGAAATAACCTTAAGATAACTTAAAAGGGATAACATAGGCCTTGCCTTAACATGATCCTAGGTTCTACCCTTTCCTACCATTATTTGCATATGAATGTTCAAATTTTAAGATGGCATTTTAGAAAAGTTACTCATGCCATTATACTGGATTCACCCATAGGCACAACTCCCTTAACCGGGAGTACAGCGTATTCGAATACAATAAACTCTGTAGTGGTTGCCCAACTTTACCCGAGGATTAACCGTAGTTAGCCAGACTAAGGGTAACATAGCATTTATATGTTCTAACCTTTTCTGATGTGTGAATGAGACCTGTGGCATATCTTAATAGGAGCACCAATTCTAACCAGTAATTGGTGGATCCATCTCCTATTTAATAGCTGTTCGTCACACACTTGCCCCGGCTTGGTGGAACCTGGATTCTATCTTAACAGACAGTACCAATCTGGTTAGTATTGGTGTTTTTATCCGCTGTTTACATAGCTGTCCACCAATGAGACTTTACCAACACTATAAATCTCTAATGTTGTTATGCACATAAATATATCTCCTGAGTCCCCAGGGAGATCAGAGAGAAATATATAAATGCTATGCCGGTACAACCGGTCCATCCGATGAACGATACTATTTCTTTATTCTGGCACAAGAGTTTTTATATTTTCTGTCATACAGCCAAAACCATTCTCATATCACATGAGATGATAAGATTTATATTTACCTATCACATAAAATAATAGATCATTTTCTATTTTGCCACATGAAATAACTTCTTATGAGCATGAATGAAATACTACTACATGTGATAATGTTTATTCTATCATGGTGATAGTTTTATACCTAGTCTAAGTTATCAAGGTATTTTTGTAAGGAGAAGGAGAATATATCTAATCCTATGAAATAATAAGCTTCTCCTTTTTCTATACATGAAATAATAAGATGTTTCTAATGCATAAAATAATAACTTATATGAATTAAAATATTCTTATACATGAAATATTAACATATATAACCTAGAGAATATATAAACCACATGAAATGATATATTACGACTATCTAACCCATCCCGTGAAATATTTTTATCCATGTTATTTAAAACATAACAGTTTATCACTTTTTAAACTAAATGATCAAGAACAGTTTGACTTGCCTTCGGGACCAGTGGTCTCAAATTCTTCTTCTTCTTGAATAGTGGTGAGGACGCTTATGATGATAATATGGTCCAACTCAGTTTCCTCTGCGAACTCAACGCCGTGATCTGTCGATAAACGATAAAATAAATAAAACAAACAACTTCAAAGAAACACCAAATAAATATAAAAATTCAAAGAGAGTATTAAAAGGTGATTTTTGAAGTTTTAAAGGGAATGTTATTTTTAGATTCTAAAACTTAAGAATTAGGCTTGAATAAAATAAAGAAAAATAAACATTACTTAAAATATTTTGAAGGGGAAATGGTTAGTTTTTAAAGTTTTAAATAGGAAGGTTATTTGCTAGGGTTTTAAGGTTTAAATTTGGGTTTGAATAAAAATAAAAAGTTGAAAGAAATATTTCAAATATTTTAGAAGGAGAATAAATAGGTTTAAGAAAAATAGAAGGGATTTGATGTTATAAAATTTTGAGGAATTTAAAAGGGTCAAACTATTTTTCCAGGGTTATTTGTGAGATTTCAAAATTCAAAATTTTGGTTTGTCTTAAAATAAAATTATTTACAAAAATTAGAAGTTAAAAATATTTTTTAAAAAAAGAACATAGATAAATTTGAAGAAAATAGAGGAAGTTTGAATTTGGAAAGATTGAAAGGGTCTATTGGTTAACTGGGAATAAGCTTTTTTTTTGAAATTATTTCCTAATTTCCTAATTTTCTCTTTCTATTTCTCTCTTTCTTTATTTTCTTTCTCGTTACCTATTTATTTTCTCTCTTTCTTTTTCCTTTTCTTTCTTCTTTCTTCTTCTCTATTTCTTTCTCTCTCCTCTCTGTTTCTCTTCCTCGCCGGTGCCGATGGGGATGGGAGTGCACGCGGCGAGGACAACCGAACCTTGGGATTAAGGGGGTCCATGCCCATCTACGAGGTATGGGAACCCGTTTCGGGCTTGGCGGCCGGAGACATAGTGTGGCGGCTTGGCGATGGCGAGCTCCCAGCGGCGACGATGGCGCTCGCCGGCGTGACACTCCGGCGATGATACGGTCAACCTAATAGACTTGAAAGCATCTATGGGACCAAAGGAAGATAACTACAATATTCACTTAGCCGGAGAAACATTGGAGTGCTCTAGCGTCGTGCATGGGCGGCGGTCGGAACAGGGGAAACTACGCTGGCCTCGCCGGCGACGACTTCCGATGAAACTAAGACTTGAGGAGGTTAGGGGAAAGTGAATTGTTAACATGAAGAATACGATGGTACCTTCAATTTGGAGAAATATTGACAGTGGAAGCCGAATTTTGAGGTTTACTCTTAGGCGGCCATGCTAGGGTTCTTCGGCATCTCTTTGAGTTTCTTCCAAATTTGAGTAATGTGGTGTACAGAAATTGGGGTAAACCCCAGAGAGAGGAAGAGGAGAATATGAGGAAGAGATTAGGTATATAAAATTTTGCTTGTAGCGCCCTATTTATAGAAGTTAAAGTCGGTTTGAGTTCGGGTGTCTATGATGGTGCGACTTATGGTGGTTTGCCGAAGATTACTGTGAAAGTTTCAGAGGCGCGAAGTGGTGGAAACGTCGACCCTCTCTCGGACTCACGACGTGATTCGTGTTTCAATCTAATGGATGGAAAAGCCCCTTCCGTGGCATACATAAAATATAGATGCAAACTAGCCGGATTGTTACAAAACAGAAACCAAATCAATCTAATCCTATCCGGCTTAGCTGCTGCGTCATTACATGTGATAATAAGCTATGCGCAGGATATACCAACTAATCTTGTTACATGCGATAACGAACAAACGAGATATTATCTCTAAAACTCCCCCTCAATCTAAACTCCTCAAGTTAAGATTGTTTTTGAACATTTCATAACTCCTTACTGGCAAAGGTTTAGTAAACCCATCAGCAACCTGATCCTTTGTAGAAACATATTCAATATCAAGAAGTTTCTTTGCCACTCTTTCTCTGACAAAATGATAATCAACTTCTATATGTTTTGTACGAGCATGAAAAACTGGATTGGCTGAGAGATACTTAGCTCCAATATTATCACACCATAACTTTGCAGCTTTAGGTGTTGAAATGCCTAGTTCATATAATAGAATCTGAACCCAGATAATTTCTGCAGTTGTATTAGCTACAGCCTTATATTCAGCTTCAGTACTTGACCTTGACACAGTAGTCTATTTTCTTGCATTCCATGATATAAGATTAGATCCTAAAAACGCAGCAAAACCTCCAGTGGAGCAACGATCATCTATACAGCCTGCCCAGTCTGCATCTGAAAAGGCACTTACTAAAAGAGAAGATGACTTAAAAATCTTTAGTCCAGTTTTCATAGTATATTTAATGTATCTCAGAATTCTTTTTACCGCTGCCCAGTAAACTGTAGTAGGTGCATGCAAATATTGACAAACTTTATTAACTACAAAAGAAATGTCTGGCCGAGTCAAGGTTAAATACTGCAACCCACCTACTACACTTCTATATGTTGTAGCATCACTAGGACCAAGCAGCACTCCTTCATGTGCTCACAATTTGTCTAATGTAGACAGAGGTGTATTTACTGGTTTATAATCCAACATGCCTACACGCTGCAGAACATCACGAGCATACTTTTCCTGTGTTAATAAAATACCATCTTGTACTTTATTTACCTCTATTCCAAGGAAGTAATGCAACTTTCCAAGATCTTTGAGAGCAAACTCTTTACTTAACTCCTACAACAAGAATGTAGTAGCCTCCTGGGTAGAACTGACAACAATAATGTCATCAACATAAATAAGAATAAATATAGTAACCATTCATGCCTTAAATCCCAATGCACAATTTGTTACTTAACCTTGAGTACCATGCTCTTGGTGCTTGTTTAAGGCCATATAGTGCTTTATCCAGCTTACAGATATAGCTTGGAGATGCCTTACTCTCATATCCAGGTGGTTGTCTCATGTACACTTCTTCCTCCAGAAAGCCATGAAGAAAGGCATTTTGTACATCAAGTTGGCGCAGACTCCATCCTCGAGAAACAGCAATAGAGAGAATAATTCTGACAGTAGTATGTTTTACAACAGGGCTAAAGGTATCCTCATAGTCAATCCCATATCTTTGTTTGAAACCTTTTGCTACTAGCCTGGCTTTATATCTATCAAGGCTACCATCAGACTTACGTTTCATTTTATACACCCACTTGCAGTAAATGATATTAACACCCTTCCTTGGTGGAACTAAATGTCAGGTTTTATTTTTAATTAGAGCATCATATTCTGCATCCATCGCTAGTTTTCAATATTTATTACTCAAAGCCTCATCTAAATTCTGAGGTTCTTTAGAAGAAGCTGTAAAACATCCATACCTGATAGTTCCATCAGTATATATCTTTGGCTTGCGAATGCCGACCGCAACCGAGATCTTGTGTCATGGTTCAGTGCGGCGGTTCGAGATGTGACATCTTCTTCGTAGGAGTTGTCTCCCGCCATCGAAGGGTGCATGCGGTGAATCGGGAGCGGTGAGCTGTGGTCAACAATGGTGGGGTCCACAGTGCATGCGCTACTTGTTTTTGGAGAGCGGCGGGTCCATAGGTGCATGTGGTGCACTGTTTGCTGGAGAGGCAGCCGAAGTGACTAGACAGGCCGCTGAGCCCAAGGGCAGGTCTGCTGCAGCTTGGGAACTTGCACCGTGTGGGAGAATGGAGTCATCACTGCATGCGCTAGGAGTCCTATCATCACATGCACTAGAGCCAGAGTGATTAGTGGCATTAGATAAATTAAACACACTGCCATCTACTCGTTCCGTCCCAGAAAAATGTAAAGATGAAGGAACAAGATCTGTAGGCAAGAGTGCTACTTTGGCACGAAGACGAGCGCCAGCATTTGCGTGTAGTTCAGAAAACGGAAACACATTTTCATCGAAAACTACATCGCGAGAAATATATATGCGGCCGGACGCAATGTCAAGGCATTTAAAACCTTTATGAAGACTGTTGTATCCAAGAAAAACACAGCGTTTGGACCGGAATTCTAGCTTATGCTTATTGTAAGGACGGAAATTGGGCCAACATGCACAACCAAAAACACGAAGAGATGAATAGTCAGGCTCTTGCTTGAATAAACGATTTAAGGGGGTGTCATGTTGGATAGATATGCTGGGAATGCGATTGATAAGAAAAACGGCTGCCATAAATGCTTCATCCCAGAATTTTAAAGGCATAGATGCATAAGCAAGGAGGGACAAGCCGACTTCAATGATATGTCGGTGCTTGCGCTCAACAACTCCATTTTGTTGATGCGTATGAGGACATGAGACATGATGAACAATGCAAAGCTTATCAAAAAAACTATGAAGTTTCTGATATTCCCCTCCCCAGTCAATTTGCATGGAGAGGATTTTGCGATCAAATAATCTCTCTACCATAATCGGAAATTCATGGAATTTCTGAAAAACTTCAGATTTATGGGTAATAAAATAGATCCAAGTGAACTTGCTAAAGTCATCAATAAAGCTAACAAAGTATTTTTTTTCTGCCCATAGAGTTCAGTGCAGGACCCCAGACATCTGAATGAACAAGTTCTAAGGGAAACTTTGAAGAACTAATTGATCTATTATAAGGTAACTGATGACTCTTGGCCTTTTGACAAGCATCACAAATTGACTCTTTATTATACTCAACAGAGCAAGGAAGCTTATTACTGCTAACAATTCTAGACACAACTGGGAATGAAGGATGTCCTAGGCGGCTGTGCCACCTAGACAAGGATGGCTTCACAACTCCAAAGGCCTGCTTTATTGACCGGACTGAAGGAAGAGGATATAGTCCCTTGTAACGATGTCCTCTAAGAATTATGTTCTTCGTGGCTTGATCCTTGATAAGAAAATAATCACGGTGAAGTTCAAGAAAAACATAATTATCTTTAGTAAGGCATGAACTGAAACGAGATTTTTCTTGGCTTTGGGAACATGAAGGACATTATTTAGACATAGATTACGGAATTGGGTTGGAACAGTAGTATGACCAATGTGTTTAATTTCCATACCTGCGTCACTTGCTGTGTGGATTTGATCATTGCCTTTGTATTTTTCACGTACAGACAATTTCTCAAGCTCACTTGTGATATGATCTGTTGCACCAGTGTCGACATACCAGTTGGTGTCGATGTTGTAGGAGTTCATTGCAGCTGCGGCATGATGGTCTTCAGGAACAAAACTTTCGTCGAAGCGATGCCAACATTTATTAGTTGTATGTCCCTTCTTTAAACAAACTTGGCAAGTTGGCCTGTCATCATTACTCCCTGTAGCTTGCTGCTGAGTACTGTTGCTGCCTCCACGTGAGTATTGTGCGCCACGGCTGCGTCTAGGCCAGCGTCCACGGTGATTGCGACCACGATGTGACATGCAGTCAGCAAAGCCACCGTGCCCGCTTGTCCTATTGACAGCATGCGCATGCACAGAACCCATCCCAAAATCCATCTTAAAGATCAAGTCTTGTTTCAAAGCTTAAAAGTTGAGAATAAAGCTCCGAAACAAAGATGGGTTCAATTCTTGCTGCTACTGCCGTGACCACTGGATTATATTCGAGTCCAATCCATTGCGAGATGTGAGAAACTAGTTCTTCATCATCCAATGGCTTTCCAGCAGCAAGCATCTCATCTGCATAACCTTTCATCTTGACAAAATATTCAGCAATTTACCTTTTTTGGTTGTTGTAAGTGCAAATCGCACGTTCATCGTCCTGGCACGGGTTTGAGCGGAAAACATCCGCTCACCTCCTACCATGCTTGCGCCGCAGTTGATGCAGCGGCAATTTGGCCGAATACTTCTCTCCCAACTGAAGAGAAAATCAGTCCTAGGACCTGTTGGTCCTGGGCATACCACTCCTCGAATGCAGGATTTGGTGTAGTGATAGTTGTGTCGTCTTTCTTCTCGACAAGTTCTTCATCTGGGATCTTCGTCTTCTCGGTGATGTGGCCTTCGAGACGAGCACCGCGAATTACGGTGAGAACTTGCGCCTTCCAAAGAGCGTAGTTTGATTTGGAGAGCTTTTCTCAGCGATGTGAACTCCAAATAGTGGATTGGTAGATGAACTTGCAGCAGCACTTGAACTCGCCACAGCTCTGATACCATGTGAAAGTTTCAGAGGCGCAAAGTGGTGGAAACGTCGGCCCTCTCTCGGACTCACGACGTGTTTCGTGTTTCAATCTAATGGATGGAAAAGCCCCTTTCGTGGCATACATAAAATATAGATGCAAACTAGCTGGATTGTTACAAAACAGAAAAAAATCAATCTAATCCTATCCGGCTTAGCTGCTGCGTCGTTACATGTGATAATAAGCTATGCACATGATATAACAACTAATCTTGTTACATGCGATAACGAACAAACGAGATATTATCTCTAACAATTACGACGTCGACGTGGCTTGTCCAATCACAAGTGACCACTTGTACTCGAGGATTGGGATGCCTTGAGGTCGGTTTTGGGTTCGTGTGGCGAAGTTGGCACCCGCACTGTGCATGATGCGCAGGCGCGGCAACCGTTGGGCTAAGCGGGAGAGAAGAAGAAGAAGGAAGGAAAGAGAGGAAAAAGAAAAAGGAGAAAAAGAAAAGGGAAAAAGGAAATTAAAAAAAGAAAATAAGAGGAAAGGAAAAATGGGAGAAAAGGAAAATTTAGGAAAAGCTTTAGAAAGAATTTGATTTGTAATTTAAAATCTATTAAGCTTAATTTTTAGGAATTTTTCTCAAATTAAAAGTCGAATTGGGATTTTTCAAAAATAGAAAATAAGGTTTTAAATAATGTTTTTAAAATTAGGATTAGAGAAAATTTCGAAAGAATTCAATTTAGGGTTTTTAAAATTATTTTAAATTCAATTTTTGGGAATTTCCTTAAATTAGAGACTAAATTGAGATTTTTCAAAAATAGTAGCAAGAATTTATAAATTTGAGGTTTTTAAATTAAAATAAGGAGAATTAATAAAGAATACAAATAAATTTTAGGAGGTTTTAAATGTTTTAAAATAGAACACATAATAAACTTTGTTCGTAAAAATTTTCTACGTCAATTTAGAGGTTTTTAAAAGTAATGATTTTGAGGATGTGACAATCATCCTAGTGGACTCCACGAAGTCGGTGGAGAAGACAACAGCCACCAGATCGCTTGAAACGACAAAGAAGCGCCCCTACCTGGCGCCAACTATCGACGGGATGGTCTGCAGTTCTCCTAGGGGCTACCCAAGAAGGTGAAAGATAGTTGTCGGGGCGTCTCGCCGATGGATCTGATAGTCGACTCGGGTATCAAACGAGCCAAGAGACAAGAGAGTTTATACTTGTTTAGCCCTCCCGGAGGATAATAGGCCTACGTCCAGTGATCTTTGTTAGGGTGATGCATAAACAAGGATTACAATGGAGAGTTCTTGGGCGTTCTAGAGATTGGATCTAGCTACCAAAGACTAGGGTTTAGAGAAGAGTTCTCCAGCGTCCCCCTCGCCCGTTTACCCTGCCCTCCCTTTTATAGACCAGGGGGGCAGTTACAATAGGACTTGGGGCTAAGAAAGCTAAGACTAAAGACTAAAAAGCAAGCACAAATAATATCTGAAAAGTACATAAAGATCCCTCGGGTCTTGCGCGCGTGCGCATCTTGTACCTAGTAAAAAAAGGATTATTTATGGGACCCAGATGGATCAGAGGACCAAGCCAACAATGTTCGCCATTGCCACTGAGCCCCTGGCAGCGGACGATTGGTTGCTGGATATTGAGAGGAAGCTAGATAAAGTAGACCTTATCCTCTTAAAAATGCAAGGGTTAGATGTAATTTTGAGAATGGATTGGTTGCATAAGCATAAGGGGGAATGGATTGTGAGGATACGATTATTCGGTTAACAAGTATAGGGGGTAAAGAAGTGGAATATAGAGCTAAGAAACCCCTATTACCAGCATTACCAGAAGCTCTAGATGTTATGGTGGCAAAAGGAGTAGAGAAAATACCAGTTGTTAAAGAATTTCCGGATGTATTTCCGACCGATCTTCCTGGTATGCCACCAGAGAGAGATATTGAATTCTCTATAAAACTAAAACCTGGTACCAAACCAATTACAAAAGCCATGAATGGCTGCACCTGAGTTAGAAGAGTTAAAAAGGCCAATAGATGAATTGGAAGAAAAGGGATTTATCAGACCTAGAGTCTCAGAATGGGCAACACAAGTACTATTTGCAAAGAAAAAAGATGGAACATTGAGAATGTGCATAGATTATAGAGCACTGAATGAAGTTACTATTAAAAACAAGTACCCTTTGCCAAGGATTGATGATCTGTTTGACCAATTAAGAGGGGCAAAGGTATTCTCAAAAATAGATTTGAGATCTGGATATCATCAATTAAGCGTAAAGAAGGAGGATATACCCAAAACAACCTTTATTACCAGATATGGATTATACGAATTTACAGTAATGCCCTTTGGAGTAACCAATGCACCGGCTGTTTTCATGAATGTCATGAATAAAACATATATGGAATACTTGGATAAATTTGTAGTGGTGTTTATAGACGATGTTCTCATCTACTCCTCTAGTATAGAAAAGCATAAGGAACATTTGAGACTAGCCTTGGAGAAATTAAGAGAACAAATACTCTATGCTAAGTTTTCAAAATGTGAGTTTTGGATGGAAGAAGTACAGTTTTTAGGTCATACTATAACTGCTGAAGGAGTTAAAGTGGATCTAGAAAAAGTAAAGGCAGTGTCAGAATTGGAACAACCCTCAACAGTGAAAGATATTAGAAGTTTTCTGGGAATGGCAGGGTACTATTGGCGATTTATTGAAGGATTTTCAAAAATAGCAAGGCCTCTTACCAATCTATTAAAGAAAGATATACCTTTTGAATGGACAGAAAAATGCGAGAAAAGTTTTCAAGAGTTAAAGAAAAGACTGAACACTGCTCCAGTATTAGCATTACCAGATAACAGAAAGGATTTCTAGGTACATTGTGACGCTAGTCGTCAAGGATTAGGATGCGTACTAATGCAGGAAGGGAGAGTTGTGGCTTACGCATCCCGTCAATTAAGACCACATGAGCAAAATTACCCTACACATGATCTAGAATTAGCTGTAGTGGTTCATGCCTTAAAAATATGGAAGCATTACTTGATCGGGAACAAATGTGAAAGTTTACAGATCATAAAAGTCTTAAGTATATTTTCACTCAACCCGATCTAAACCTAAGACAAAGGAGATGGTTGGAGTTAATAAAGGATTATGATTTGGATATCCAATATCATCTGGGAAAAGCTAATGTAGTAGTTGATGCCTTAAGCCAAAAGACATATTGCAGTAATAGCATGATTAAGGAATGTTCAGAACCATTACAAGCAGAAATTCATAAATTAAGGTTAGAATTTATGGGAAAAACAAGCGTGGCCCAAATGGAAGTAAAGCCTACCTTAGAAGATAAAATAAAAATAGCACAACAGAATGACCCACAATTCTAAAGATTAAAGAAGAAATGCAAAAAGGCAAGGCACCAGGATTTATAGAGGATAATAATGGGCTACTTAGATTCCAAGGACGGATCTGTATTCCAGGTAATCTTACAGGAAACCCATGATTCACTATTTTCTATTCAACCTAGAAGTACAAAAATGTATCAGGACCTTAAGAAGATATTTTGGTGGACTAATATGAAGAAAGAGATAGCTGAATATGTGAGCCTGTGTGAAGTATGTCAAAAAGTAAAGGCAGATCATCAGAAACCTACAGGATTAATGCATCCACTTCCTTGCCCAGAATGGAAATGGGATGAAATTGGAATGGATTTTATCATAGGCTTACCAAAACCTAAGGAAGGATATGATGCCATATGGGTAATTGTTGATAGGCTAACCAAAGTAGCATATTTTATCCCTATAAAACAAACTTATGGAGGGGATAAATTGGCTGAAATATACCTAACCAGGATAGTTATACAACATGGAGTACCCCTGAGGATTGTATCGTATCAAGGATCACAATTTACTTCTAGGTTTTGGAAAACATTTCTGGAACTCATGGGTACCAAGTTAGGATTCAGTTCAGCCTATCACCCACAGACTGGAGGACAAACAGAAAGGGTAAATCAAATCCTTGAGGATATGCTAAGAGCTTGTGTATTAGTATATGGACCAGTCTGGAATATTTGTTTACCCTTTGCACAATTTTCCTATAACAACAGTTATCAATCCAGTCTGGAATGACACCATTTGAAGCATTATATGGTAGAAAATGCAGAACCCCTCTCAATTGGACAGAAGTCGGGGAAAGACAGTTAATAGAACCACAACTGGCACATGATGTAGAAGCTCATGTTAAAATTATAAGAGAAAAATTGAAAGCTGCCCAAGAACGACAGAAAAGTTACAGTGACAGACGAAGAAGGAACTTGAGCTTCAAAGTTAGAGATTTTGTTTATTTAAAGGTAACACTATTTAAGGGTGTACATAGGTTTCAAATAAAAGGGAAACTAGCTCCTAGGTATATTGGGCCATATCAGATTCTAAAGAGAAGAGGAGAAGTTTCCTATCAGTTAAACTTACCGTTGGAATTAAGTGAAGTACACCCAGTGTTTCATGTACCACAACTCAAAAAGTGTTTAAGGCAACCAACTGAAGAAATACTATGGCAAAATATTAAGTTACAGTCTGATTAGACTTATATGGAAGAGCCTGAGAAAATCTTGGAGATATCTGAACGAAAATTAAGAAACCAAAACTGAGACCGACTCAGCCATGGCCCGCAGAATCGCAGAAGAAGAACAAGCCAGGCTTGAGCAGGAGCGCAAGCTAGAGGAGGAGGAGAATAGGCGCAAGAAGGAAGCCGACAGAAGAAAACGAGACCTGAGGGTGACTGGGCGATCCGCCCGAGAGGCCATACTTCAGACACGAGTCGACAACACCAACATCTTCCAGACGCCTCAACAGAACGCCGTTGCCGCCCTCACCCTCCTTGACACTGTTATCGAAGCGGCACCCGCTACGGTAACGCCAATCCTGGACAAGATCAAGACCATCGTTGCGGCTACAGCCAATTGCTCTCCCTCCACCTCAACACGAAGGCCGACTGAGTCTGTCGCTGAAACACCCAACGGAAGCCGACTTTCGCCACTGTGGTCAAAGGACTACAGGAGGCCCAAGCAAGCAAAGACGACCACTAGGTCAAGAGACCCCCTCCACGAGACAACACGGAGGCATCAAGAGCAATCGGCCGACTCTCGCGAGAAAGGACATGGACGACCACCCGTCCACGACCGGATCCGCCGCAGGTACAACTCCGACTACCATAGCAGCCTACAAAGAACCCCGCCGAGCGATCTGCGGGAAGTCCTTGACCGGCGCTATCTAGAGTGTGAGCAGCGCTCCCACGAAGATCGAAGGAGATTGCCCGACTGCAACGATGACGGAGTACCTGCGTTCACTCGGGACCTGCGCCGAGTGGATTGGCCGAGTGGTTTCAAGCCTATAGGAATCGAGAAGTACGACGGAAAGACCGATCCCGAGTCGTGGCTGACCGTGTACACCCTTGTCATCCGCGCAGCAGGAGGAGACAACAAGGCCATGGCCAATTACTTGCCTGTTGCCCTCGCCAACTCAGCCAGGAACTGGCTCACGAGCTTGCCAAGAGGCTCGATTAGCTCGTGGAGTGAGCTCCGGGACCACTTCATCGCCAATTTCCAGGGCACTTTTGCAAGACCTGGGACCCACTTCGATCTCTACAACGTCATCCAGAAACCAAACGAGCCGCTGAAGGACTACATCCGGCGCTTCTCAGAGAAGCGCAACAAGATCCCCAACATCACAGACGACATCATAATAGCCGCCTTCCAGAAGGGTGTCCGTGATGAGTTGCTGATCGAAAAATTTGGGCATAAGCCACCGAAGACGGTGAAACAAATGTTCGAGACAGCAAATTCTTACGCGAAATCCAATGACGCAATCAAGGCGGCACGACAAGATCGGCACGACAAAAGGGACGACAAGCAGTCGGGAGGCAGTTGACATCCTAAGAAGGATAACGGAAACAACAATCATGGCCAGAAAGATCACAAGCGCCGGCCCGAGGACTTGGTTGCTACAACGTCCAACTCTCAACGCCGTTCCAGGGTTGCGGCCTACGACACGATCATGAACGCTCAGTGCACGCATCATCCAAATCATAAGCATGCGGCCAAGGATTGCTTCATCTATAAGCAATTCGCCGAACAATACGCGACATAGCTAAACAAGAAGCCGACTAACAAAGCCGGTCCATCGAGAACCAAGAAGAACAACCCGACTAGCAACCCGGAGCCTTTTCAAGACCCCGTAGGTGAGCTGAATCATATCTTCGGGGGGTCGCAGGCTTATGAGTCCAAGAGAAAGCAAAAGCTGACTGACCGTGAGGTCAACGCGGCACAACCTGAAGTCCCACAATATCTACGATGGTCGGAGGTGGCCATCACGTTCAACCGCTCGGAACACCCTGACCGAGTGGTTCACCGGGACGGTATCCCCTGGTACTAGACCCGGTGGTCCGAAATATAAAGCTCAAGCGTGTCCTCATTGACGGGGGCAGTGTCCTCAATATTTTATTCGCCAAGACGCTGGACGAGATGCAGATCCCATGATCCGAACTGAAGTCGAGTTCAGCCCCCTTCCACGGAGTTATCCCAGGGCTGTCATCTACGCCACTCGGGCATATCACCCTTCCAGTCACCTTCGGAGTTCAGGAGAACTTCCGAACGGAGAACATCACCTTTGAGGTGGCTGACTTCGAAACGGCCTACCACGCAATCATCGGGAGACCTGCGCTCGCCAAGTTCATGGCGATACCACACTACACTTACCTCTGCATGAAGATGCTCGGCCCCAACGGTGTCATTACCATACGCAGCAACGTCAAACAAGCCTTCACCTGCGATAAAGAAAGCTGCGTTATGGCCCAATCTCATGAGAGATCACGTGGCCAGGAAGAAATCCGACTGGCTGCATCGACATCCGAACAGGGTGAAATCCCTGCAAAGAAGATAGCCAAGTCAGGACAAGGCGACGCCAAAACAAAGAACATCTCCCTTGATCCATCGATCCTTCCAAAACCGCGTAATAGGCGCCGAGCTAGATCCTAAAGAGGAAAGCGCGCTCGTCACCTTCCTCCAAAATAATAAAGATGTTTTTGCTTGGAAACCATCGATATGCCGGAATTCCTAGGGAGGTTGTAATGCCCGAAAATCGGAGAATTTAAAAACCAAAAGTTAAAAATCGAAACTTACAAAAACTTTACGCTTGTTCTTGCTTGATCGAGTTTATTGCTTCTTATTTGCCGACTTGGTTGCATAAATTTAAATGTGAGCGATTCATCTCGGTGTTTGAGAAAACCAAATAATTTGGATTTCCATGGGGAGAAAAATCTCGGAGTTATTTAGGAAAAGAGTGTGGATTCATAAAAATACATATTTAGGAAACAAAGCGTTATTTTGATGATTGTGAAATATTAATTAGAAAAAATAAAATGGGTAATAAAATATTTTAGAGGATTTAAATAAAGTCTAGGAATTAACTGGATATAAAATCATGATTTATGAAATTTAAGAAAAAAGATTAAATTAAATAAGGTGATATATATTTTTAAATAAATAAAAGCGGGTGAAAATTTGAAAATATATTTTTAAATTAATTTTGGGAATATTAGATTTTTATTTTGAATTCTTAGAGTGAAAGAAAATAGGAATTGGAAATTTGAAATTAAAATCGGGAAAAATCGAAAGCGCACTGTTCATGCGTCACTAGGTGCTCGATGCCGTACCCGACCCCGCCACGCGCCCGCTGCGCTGTCGCCGCCGTCATCGCGCCACGCGCACGTGCTCGCCACGCGCCACGCGCCGCGCCCGGCCGGCTCGCACCGCGCGCTCACGTCGCCGCGCCGGACCCCGCCGCGCGCCGCCGGCGCGCGTCGCCCGCCGTACCCGACCCGCCATCGTCGCGCCGCGCGGAATCGCCGCCGGCCCAGCGCCACGCTCGCGCCACGCGTCGACGCCGCGCCCGGCCCAGCGCCCACGCGCGCCACGCGCCAACACCCGCGCCCGCCCCCGCGTCGCCGCGTTCGCCGCGCCGGCCTGGCAACCCATGCGTCGCTCGTCGCTCGCCGTACCGCCGCACGGTCCCCTTTCCCCGTTCCCCTCCGCCGCGCCTATAAATGGGACCGAACTCCCGTTTTTCCCCACCTCGCCGTCTGTCCTCCACCCTTTCCCTCGTCATTTCCTCCCGCCGCAACCCTAGCCGCCGTGCGCCGTCACCCGCAAGCGCGCAAGCCGCGCAGCGCCGAGCGCGGTCGTCGCCGTGGCGGTGCTCCGCCGCCTTCCCTTGCCGTCGCCGTCGCCGGTAAGCCCCGAGCCGCCGCCTCGCGCTAGCGCGCCACCGGCCGAAGCGAGAGAAGGAAAGGGGCGATCGAACAGTAGAGGAGAAGGAATAGGAAGAAGAGAAAAAGAAAAGAAAAAGAGAAGAAAAAGGAAAAGAAATAGGGAAAAGAAAAAAAGGAAAATAGGGAAAAATTTTGGAAAATTAGGAAAAGTATTTAGAAAATATTTGGGAAAATATTTGTGCAAAAATATATTGTTTTCTCATGTATTTTCTCGGTACAAATTCGGAAATAGAAATCGAATTTTTCGGAAATTTCGTTTCGCGTCGTTTTAATCCGGAGTTTGTCTATTTCTTTTCCGCCATTAAAAATATGTTTCTTTTGGTGCTCGAACCTCTAAAACCTCGAGCACAAATTCCTTTGATTCAAACTTTTCAAATTTATTCCTTATTAAAATTCGATCGACGCTTTGCGAAAACCCTAAGAGCTCAAACTCGTTTTTAACTCGGATTTTATTCAAAAACTCTCGTCCGAACTCGAGTAGAATTTTAGGCTAAACATTTGGAGTCGTTTTTATGATTCTTTTCGATCTCTCGGCATTTTATTGAATTCTGATCGAATTCAATTGATTTTTCGCACGTACGGATAGCAACCGAGGGTGCAAGCAGTGACTACGTTGAAGACCCTGACCAACAAGTGTGCGAGCAAGACAAGTCAACACTTCCCTTTGAACATATTGATCCTACTTTACGAAATGATGTTAATTTCAATTACAAATTGCATGCTATACACAAATGAGTACTTATGCTTGATAAACCCTGCCTTGATGTTGATTACTTCTTTTGTTGTTGTAATTTAAAACCATAACTTACAATATGTTGTTTATGTTGTTTGATTTGGGTTAAGACAAAAACATATTTTACGTGTTTGGTTGTATGCCAAATTGTACAGGAAAGCACCGGTGATGTCGTGGACTGGTGGTGAAGTTGTGGATGCATAACTCTACTCTACTCAACTCAGATATCCACAAACATTACACGCATAGAACATGATTTTACTGGTCTAGGGAATCATCGCCATGAGATCAGTAAAATGTTATCACAACCAAACAAAAAAATTGACATGGTAAGTATTCTATTACTAGGGGCCTAAGGTGATGAATGCTTTGATTTTGCTATGTAATTGTCAACAAATTTTCTTTCAAAAATTTATCAAATATAAATACAGTATAAGTGTAATATAATTACATGTAACTTGTATATAACTTTCATATAATTTTAAACCATTAGATTTATTTTATGATTCTTCTAAGTTAGAAAGAAAAAATAACGTACGCACGAATGAGGAGATTCAGTCTCGTGACCTCCGTTTTTATATAAATAACGTGTTACCATGGACATTCGAATGATTTATATAAATTATATTATATCATTATTATATTATACTATTTTGTATCTGATAAATTTTTACGAGAAAATTTATCGATAAATGTATTGCCAAAATGCTTTTAAACTCTCAACTGTCCTGACTCGTCCTGATTCCTCCTGACAAGAAGGCCCAACCTGCAAGAAAGGCTGGGGTCTGAATGTTTGATGTTGGACCAGGATGGGCCAGCCCATGATCGGCCCAGTTTCAGTGGCCCTAAAACACAAACGCACGCTGACCCGTGGGCCCCAGCACCACCAGCAGTCAGTCTCCGTCACGCCCCCCACTCGTCTCCGTTCTCTCTCTGTACACGCGGTATTCGTAGCCGCCAATACACGCCAAACCCAAACCCACCCCAGCGGGCCCCACCCGTCATCGACCCTGGAACGCGGAATCCCCTCACGGTACGGATCCAGATCGCCGCACGCCTCCTCCCGCGGCGTCCAGAACACTCTCCCGGAATTGTCACCACCCGCCCTCACGACACCGACACATGGGGCCACCGTCGCCCGGCCCCACCTGTCATTCACGTGGGAGAATTCCACGACCGCCTCGTCCGCTTACCGCTACTTATCACAGACAGGGCCGTAATTCCAAAATCCAAATTGGAAGTGTTTTTTTTCTTCTTCTTTTTCTCTGTCCGTCCCTCTCCGCCTAATCGTCTTCCTCCTCTTGTCGCGAGGAGAGAAAAGAAAAAAAGAGGGGGAAGCCAGGAGGTCCCGCGAGCTACCAAACCCTAGGGCTCTATTCGATTCGGCCACGGCGGTTCGTCGTGGGGGCTGGATCGCGGGATCGCGCGGGCGGCAGCGGGGAGGGGATGACGATACCGAGCGCCGAGGGGTTCCTCCACGCCGCGAGCTGCCTCCCATGCACCGCGGAGGAGGAGGGGGACCTCGTCGTCGCGCTCACCAGGGAGGCCGAGGAGAATGTCAAGGACGGCGATCTCCGCTACCTTGTCTCCCACAGGTCGCCGCCGCCGCCGCCCCGGCCTCTTCTGATTTAGTATCGTTCTATTTCTTTATTATTTTTTTCCGGCGAGCATCTAGGGAAGACGATACCCGTGGTGGCGGCCGTGCGGATCTTATCTACGCCGCGGAGAAATCCAGGGGGTTAGAATTGGGGCCGGGGATCCGACGTTTGGCGCGTGATGCGGACTCGCGATCCAATCTTTGTTGTGCGTTGGGGATTTTGTTGGTGGGGGCGCTACAGTAAAATGATCTAATCGTCAGGCACCTTGCCGAGTTGTTTTCTGTATATATCTTTAAAAATGTATTATTTTCTTTTTTGCAAACTCCTGTATTAAGTATTACAAACTAGTTTCTAGCGTAATGCATGATATATATATCTGAGCTGTCCAAGTAGTTCAAAGCGCAGGGTCTTCTCGTTGGTTGCAAGTAAATGTCATCCTGCATTGCTTGTGGGACTTGGTTTGCTGTTTGATGTTGATCCGCTTAATCCGTTAGCTTTTCATATCAATTGGTTGCTATGCACATGTTAACAGAATGTTGTGGCTGATAAATTACATTGTGTTGTAAATGTTGCAGCTGGTGGATTAACTGGCAACGCTATGTGGGCTTAATCAAACCTGATGAGAATGATGCTGACATGCTTCCTCAAGCTCCAAGTAGACCAGGAGAGATAGATAACTCAAAGCTAGTTTCGGAGGAAAGTAGCAGTATTGGTGATGAGCCAGAGCTTCAAAGAACCCTGAGGGAAGGAGATGACTACGCTTTGGTGCCCCAGGAAGTATGGAGGAAGCTACATGAATGGTATGCAATGTTATATGTCTGTTTAACTGCCTTCATGTCAGAAAGTTTGGTGTACCCATAAAACCACGGGTTTGTCTCTCTACTTTTTGTCATGAGAGCCTATGGTTGCCTGATTAAAATTTGATCATATAGCTACAGTTCCATTTGGCGACATTTTTTTAGTTCTTATTTTCTTTAGGCACTCTTGTTCATTTGGCCAAGCTTGGGCTGCCTGGGCTTTGATATGCCAAACTGTTGGTTGCATGTGCTCAGTGCTCCACTTAGGTGCAAACCAAAAAAGCCTGGTTTGTAGTCCTGTTTGCTCAGTCTGTTGGCAATCAGTTGTTGCCCTATTCAACTTCTCTGTTTCCTGTTGATATTTACAATGATGTGCTAACTGGTAAATGCATATTATACGCGTTTTCATTCATGAGGTCAGGTTGCTCTTCATTGGATTATGCCAGAATACTAGTGTAACCTTAACTTCTCCCTAATGTCCACGTGCCTAATGTACTTGAAACATTCTTCTTCAATTGGGATCATCAACTCATGGACGCATAAATACTTTTCAGGTACAAAGGTGGACCAGAACTTTCAAGAAGAGTAATTTGTAGTAGTCCAACTTCCAAAAGTTACATTGTGGATGTCTATCCCCTCCGTCTAAAATTATTTGATGGAAGAGACAGCTTGGAGAGAATTATCAGAATAAGTAGAAAGGTATAGTAGATTTGATTTATATTGTGACATTGTGCTTCATATATAATTAACATCAATAATGCAACTGATGCTTCTGCTTTTAAACTTCCCTGGTTTCATAATGTTTGCCATTTTTTTGGGGATGTAGTCCCTCCATATTTATCCATTAATGAAATCAGTAGTGTAGTTATTACAATGACTCCACTCTCCAACCCTAATTTACTGCTTCAAAGAGGTTGTTTGGTTAACATTTGGTTGTATTTCACATTAGCTTATCTTAGCCATCATGCCTCCTTGATCTGTGCTTATTGTGTGGGGCAAATCGGACAGAGCATTTCTTATATTTGATAGGTGATCAGTTTAGGCATTCTTTATACCTTGATCACATTGTTGGAGAGTCACATTTGTCAAATAAAGATCAGTGCTTACACATTTGCATTATATGAAATAAAAATGAGGATTCCCTTCTTTGTGATGAAGTGTCAAAGAAATCGCATCGGTTGGGATCTTCTACTTTCTTATGCTGAACCCTTGAATTTCAGAATGTGATCTGATATTTTTGGTTGACTATTACCAGAAGGAAAAAAATGACAAATTTGATGTGCAATGACAAATACTGTGCATGCTGGTTTTACTAACTGCTCGAACTAATAGCACTTTTACTAAAAAAGTGGAAAGATAAACTTTCTACTATCTTCTTTTCTTAGATACTCTTTTGCAGTATTTTTGTTTCTTGTGCGATTGACTTGACTTATTCTGTTGACGTCTGTATTTGGTGCTTTCAGGCCAAAGTTAGTGAGCTCTATAGCTTGGTTTGCTCGCTTATGTCTGTCGAACAGTCTAAGGTACAAGCATCATCATTTATTTATCTAATATCTCTATCTGTAGTATTGTTCAGTTATGCTTATGTATACGATTCTTTGCTCCATTCTACTTTAATGCTTCAGATTGACATCTGGGATTTTTACCAAAGGACAAAGGGAAAAAAACTGATAAATCTTAATGAGACAGTTGAAGAAGCTCAACTGATGATGGACCAGGAGGTATTACGCACTATGCAATTCTCGTTCACTTATCTATTGTTTTATCTGCTGAAAACTATGATTGTTTCCTTTATTCTAGCAGCGAGATGGTTGCTGGCTTTTTATTGTTATTGTTGCTCTGCACCCTTTTCTTCTGTGGCCTGCCTTAGGATGTCACTTCTTTGCACATGGATAATGACTTTGTAATCAAATTGTATAACTCCTAAATATTGCTTAATTTATTTATTATCTTCTTTTACATTTGCACTTTTCAAGTTATATTATGGTTGACATGAGAATTGTTTTGAGTTAATAAAGTTGGCTCATTTGTCTTTATCATATGAATATGCTTCTGATCAGTGTGTTTTATCATATTAATAAGGTTTACATTTGCACCATTGCAATGTTCTGGTATGAATATGTACTATCGCTTCTAAGATGTTCACTATCTGTATTGTGGGTGTCCTCAATCTTATTTTTCTTAATGATTTACCTTATTTTGTTGGCAAGCCAGTAACAATTTTACTATTTTCTGGCTGTACATTAACTGAAAGTTGCAACTTCTTTGTTTATGCTTGCAGATTATTGTAGAGGTAAAGGCAGATGATCTTGGTACAAAATCAAATAATGAACTAGCATTAATTCTGTTGGAACCCTCAACATCATCGTTTTCAATTGCTGGAGGTCCTGCATTTTCAAATGGTTTTTCATCTGGATTTGGTTCCAGTTTTTCCCAAGATAATAGCTTTAGTCCCTTATTAAGGGACACAGAAGATGGTTATAGTAATTTCTCCAATGGCACAAAGGATGATATCCATGGATTGAGTGGTTTACATAACTTGGGAAATACATGTTTCATGAACAGTGCTATACAATCCTTGGTGCATACACCTCCATTGGTGGAGTACTTTTTGCAGGACTACAGTCGGGAGATAAATACAGAAAATCCACTTGGGCTGCAGGTAATGTGTGTTCTTGTCCTAATATGTAGTAAGGATTACGAACTTATGATCTTATTGATGATTTCTGAGAATATCTCCATTGAGCAGGGTGAACTTGCAATAGCATTTGGAGAATTACTGAGAAAACTTTGGTCAGCTGGTCGAACTTCTGTAGCTCCACGTGCATTTAAGACAAAACTTTCTCGTTTTGCTCCACAGTTCAGCGGATACAATCAACATGATTCTCAGGTTGGTTCTGAATGTTTCTCCTATACACTTCTTATAAATGTCTGTTAAATGGTGCTGAACTGAGTTATGCACCTTTGTTCTGTTTTGTAACTCCCATTAATTAGTGGTACATTATAAAAGTATTTCTTACTTTTAAGGTAACATGCTGTTATGTCCAGAACTATTGAGTTAATTTTCATTTCAATACACCGGCGCACTGCTAGTGTTAAGGCACATTTCAGTTCTGAAGTACATGCATTAATTTCTTGTGAAAACCCTAGGTTTTTGGGTAATAAAACTCCCAGGTCTAATGTGTACATGTACTAAAAACAATACTGCATACTATTTTTTGTACAAGTATTATGCATAAATAGCACAGCCAACTTGATAGTATAAGAGTGTCGCCAAAAATCCGGGGTTCTTCGAAACAAATCATAAAAGCTGGGGTTTTGCGTTACAAATGTTCCCAAACCTGAGGTTTTCTGAAATTTGTTTTTGTACCATAGTGTTGGTTGTGTATTTAAATTGTGTCAAACTAGGATTATATCTGTGTTTCTCAAATGCACTTTTCTTTATATTACTTGGTTTACTGCTCTTCTGTTTTAGCTTATGAAAATCTTAAATCAACATGCCTGTCAAAGATATAATTCGTTTCTGCTTTTTGAACTGTTCGCTG
The DNA here is from genome assembly GCA_019925245.2 of Oryza australiensis. Taxonomy (NCBI): domain Eukaryota; kingdom Viridiplantae; phylum Streptophyta; class Magnoliopsida; order Poales; family Poaceae; genus Oryza; species Oryza australiensis. The sequence goes on along the minus strand of JAIFGZ020000489.1, from coordinate 118,550 downwards.
TTTTTGATAAATAGTGCATCCTTTTTGGCCACACATTGACACAGGTTTTCAGCTCTTTTTGCTGAATATATTTTCCATCTTTAGAATCTGTTTTATTGCATCCGTGTTATCTTCCTTGCTGTAATCTTCTCTTTAATAACCATCATCGTCTTGTATACAGTTTGGTGTCATTTTGTGAATTGATGCATCCTATTTATCACTACGTATGCATCCCTGCTTCGCTTGTTTTCAGAATTTGATGTATTTCTCCATACATTTTTCTTCATCGTGTAATCTTACCTGTTGCAACCTTTAAATGTGTCTTTCTTCCTAAGGGATTGTATATTATGCTTTTTGATATATTAGTGCCTTCCTCATCTTAGTCATTTAGTTTGCATAAACCATATTTATTTGAAAAAATTTGGCAATTTAGATCGTTCACCTTTTGTTAAAGATGATATGATTTGTCACTTATCGCCCCTCTTTTATGCAGGAGTTACTTGCATTTCTATTGGATGGTCTGCACGAAGATCTCAACCGTGTGAAAAAGAAACCATATATTGAAGCAAAGGATGCTGATGGCCGTCCTGATGAAGAACTTGCTGAGGAATGCTGGAATTACCATAAAGCTCGAAATGATTCTATAATTGTTGATAAATTCCAGGTAATGAAATCTTTACTATGTGTATAGTTTAAATTAGTCATGTTTACCATGTGGAGCAAGTATTGTTTGGATCTGGAATTATTTTAAAAGATATTTCTGCAGTTTTTTGAATAAGGTTCCCTACCTTTGGTTGTTTAGGCATCTTCTCATATAATGGAAATGAACTTGGTAATGCTGAAACAGTGTGTAATCAACAACAGGTTTTTTTATTTTTAAAGAAAGAGGTGTTATTTTTTGAGGCAGGGAAGTGAAATTTCATCAGTGGTAAATATCACAAAAATTAACTGTTTTTGGGTTGAAAACGTGTACTATTTTCTGTAGAACCCTCATAAGTAGTGGGGATATTCAGTTTTTGGTTAATTTTGTTGGATGCTCTCTATTTGTTGACAATTGGTTTTGAAATAATGGCAACCAGAATGATTGCTGCAATAAAAAAAAATCTGCTCCTTAACCAAATAGTTCAGTTAGAAACAGTATCTGTTTTTCCTCGGAACATGCCAATGCTGAGCTGTGCCACCTGGTGAAAGACGTCGCTCCTTTGCTGGCCTGCTGTGCCACGGCCGCTCTGCAACTGCCTGCCATGCCTTGCGCTGCTCTGTCATTGAATTGATTTAGTGAAACTGTGGAACTGAGGGAGGAAAGAGAGGGAGTAGAAAGTCTAGTCGGGAATGTAGGGTTGTGGTTTGGTAGGGGCCTGAGATGTGCTTGAGCCGTTGGCATGATGATTGGTTGCTGGTTGGCATATTTTGTTCCTTAACATGCCAGAATGATCTAAAGCCATTTACCGAACAAAGAGAAAATTAAAATCAAACTGCAAATGAAAATACAAAAATCCTGAATGTGGCATGTCTCATTTTGGTCTTAGGTTTATGTATGCTCACAACTATTCACCACTCATCAGTATACCTTTTCCATTGCTTGCTGCTTTTGCAATGATTTATCTTTTTGAGACTAGGCCTGAAAGATTAGGCCAAGTTTGTCTGCAAGCTGAAGTAGTGTACCAAGACTTACCTCACAATTTGCTCAGCCTTTTACTTGCTGCTGAGAGTAAGGGACTAGCTAGTTCTGGTGCTTGGTATTATTAGTTAGCACTGTAGTATATTTTTGTTCAGTGAGTATATGTAGGGGTGCAAGTGGGTCGACCCACAAACCCACGGGTTACCCGCTTATCTGGCCTATAAGTGGGTTCGTGGGTCGACCCGCTTGCACCCCTGGTATATGTGATTGGCACTGTAGTATCAATTTATGTCTTGAGTTGAATTTGGCTTGAACCTGTTGTTGGTTATTACTTAGTCGATTTATGAAGCAGTGATGGGTATTTTCAATAGAAGAAAATATTAAATTAAGAATAACATTATAGCGTTGATTATAATTTAGTAGCTCTCTGATGGTGAAACATGATTGATGTTTCTTGAAGCTATTTTAGGAAGCGGGAGATAGTACAGTTACCTTGTAAATTGCTTGAATTCTGTAACTTCCTCCGTACAAAAATATAAGGCATATGTTATTTTTGGATTAGGCTTTAACCAACAATTATTATGTTAGAATATAATTTTTGTGACGCAAAATTGATGTTGTTAGATTCACATTCAAAGGAACTTCTTATGATATACTTTTGAGTCACATAAATGATGTATTAGTAAAGCAATTGTTGGTCAAGTCCTTGACATTAATAACAGAAAATACACCTTATATTTATATAAGGAGGCAGCACTATACATGTTCAAATTTCAGTACCATTTTCCTCTTTGGCGTATTTTGTTGTGTACGGTAATTGTTGTCACATCTCTGCAGTAACATCAATTCTTTTGGTTGATGTTTCAGGGACAGTACAAGTCCACTTTGGTTTGTCCAGATTGTAAGAAAATCTCGGTTACATTTGACCCATTCATGTACTTGTCACTGCCATTGCCCTCAACAGTTACTCGCATGATGAATGTAACTGTATTTAGTGGTACTGGAGATGCCCTTCCCATGCCTTACACTGTGAAGGTACAAAAGAATGGAGTTTGTGGAGATCTTATAAAATCTCTGAGTGTTATGTGTTGCTTACAAAGTTCTGAGACACTGTTACTTGCAGAGGTAAAAAATCCAGTCCGTTCTTATGTTGCAATGGTGTTATTTGAAGCATAACTCTTTCAGTAAATAGCTAATCAACATCATGTTCTTTAGGTATATGAGCATCGGATTTACCGCTATTGGAACCCATCAGAGCCACTTTGTCATATAAAAGATGACGACAAACTTGTTGCTTACAGGCTACCGGTTGGCTCTGAAAACCTCTTGAGGGTAGAGATCCTGCATCGGGTGGTTGATAGGTGAGTCTGTAATTGTGTTAGCAAGGACCACATATGTGATTCCATGATGTCCGTTCATCATATTTCGTTAGTCATTACACTATGTTTGTCTTGTGATTGACAATCTATTGTTTCTCCTTAGAATAGGTGAGTTTGGAACCCTGCCCTTACTCGAATTTTGGTTCTAGTGAGAATTTTGTGCTTATGATTCGTGAAAATAGTTTAGTTGTAGCTGACAAAAAAAATGCTACAGACACTGAGATTTCTTACCTCATATACATGCCATGTATTTGATGGTTGTGATTTTCTTTTATTCTACTATTCTATTCCTTGGAACTGGTTTCCATTTTTTGTGCTTACACATTGATATGTTTTGTTAATTTATACAGATATACTTCAGAGTCCATGTTTAATATTAGTCGGAAGCTAATTGGAAGCCCTCTTGTGACTTGTATTCCAAATGACTCTACAAGAAAAGCTGACATTTATGCAACTGTCTCTTCAATTCTGGCTCCATTTATACGGGCAAAAGTACATACTCTGGATGATTCCGCAACCAAGTTAAATAGCAATGGGCCTAGCCTGGATGGTATTGTACTGACAGACAATGGAGCCACCTGTGAGGAAGATGTATCTACATCAAATGGGAATGAGGAAGCAGCTGATGAAGAGGTTTTGCCATTTCAGCTTTGGTTGACTGATGACAAAGCTAATAAGAGAGATCATATAGATGCAGATTCTAACGGTGCTCCTGGGTCGACCATGAGGTTATTAATGGACTGGTCTGATAGAGAAAATGAAGTATATGACATTAAGTACATGGATGAACTTGCTGTGGTCTTCAAGCCTGGATTTATGTCAAAGAAAAATCGGCAAGAAGCAGTCAATTTATTTTCATGCCTAGACGCTTTTCTGAAGGATGAACCCCTGGGCCCTGATGACATGTGGTTAGTATTGTTTCTGTCTTATTGATTGATGCTTGCAAATTTCCCTGTTTTTTTCCGTAAAGAAAGCACCTTGGTTAATGTCTGGTAGCTAGCATCACTTTTCTTGCTTATCTGAGCAGGTACTGTCCGAGATGCAAGGAACACAAGCAAGCCAGCAAAAAACTTGACTTATGGAGGTTGCCTGAGATATTGGTAGTTCACTTAAAAAGGTTCTCATACAGCCGATTTATGAAGAACAAGCTCGATACCTTTGTCAACTTTCCAATCCATGATCTTGATATGAGTAGATACGCAAATCACTCAAGAGGTGATCAGCCCCCCATTTATGAACTCTATGCAGTGATCAATCATTACGGTGGAATGGGTGGTGGTCACTACTCTGCGTATGCAAAGGTACTTTTTGGGCTATGTTTTCCTAGGTCTTGCATATCCTTTTAACTTGGTAGGTGTTGGCTGGTGGTTGCTGAAAATTCCTTTTGCTGTCCATTTTGCACATGCAGTTAGTAGAAGAAGACAGTTGGTATCATTTTGATGATAGCGACGTTTCATCTGTTGGCGAAGAGAAGATCAGGACATCCGCAGCTTATCTCCTGTTCTATCGGCGAGTTGGTAGCAGCTCCTGCAGTGTGTCTAAAAATGTTGCGGTGGACACTGATATGGTTGATTCGCTGGGCACATATATTTGAAGACAAGAATTCAGTATGGCATGGTTTTCTGGGCAATACATATGCTGCTGAGAAGATTGCTAGGACTCTTATTTGCTGGTTTTGGGCACCGAGTATTGGTTTATGGTAGGTCCATCCAACCGTGGAGGTTTTGAGGGTGCAGCATCTCGTTAGCATCATCTTCCAATATGTTACAACCATTCTCATGCAGATTAAGGCTTCCAATATCTCCTGTCTTGCCCTTTTAGTGAATCGTTGAAATGTTGCCGGCTATATGTTTACCAGAACTTACTTTTGCCGATATGCTGATGCACAGCAGCAGGTCTTGTTAATTTACGTGATCTCATTGTTGTTGTGGTTGGATGGGTGGTGGAAAATTAGTACTGCAACTTGTTGCGTCAGAACCAGAGAAAAAGCCAATGTGCTGCATTTTTGCTTGCTGAGCTACATCTGCTCCCATGTTCTTATTTTACTGAAATCATATCTGCTACATCTAGGTCTTGATGATATATTGATCTTCTAATACACTCGTCGATTCATAACAATATACTATGCTGTGACCATGTGTCGTTGTGAGCAAATCAATCCCCTGAATTGCCTACTTAGCTATCGTAAATGATCACTTGTCTGGATTCAATCAATCCTTAGACATATGATCTGTTTTAATTGGTTAATGACTCCAATTGTTTACATTTGTCCAGTTTTGGTTTGGGGTAACCAGGATCATATCCTGATGACAATACGTTTTCTTGTCTGTTGCTATTCTCCTCCATGTGTTATATCCGTTGTTTATGCTGTATCTATCAGCGATCAACTGGGATTGGCTATCAAGAAAAAAAACTGAGCAAGTCAGAAACTGTAGTTCTGGTTGCGTCGGCAAATGTAGTTTGGTTTTTTGTGAACCAAGCAATGCAACATGAATTGGGTCATTATTCATTTACTGGTGAAATGCATATCGTTGCAAATGTAGTTTTTATTATTTTAGAAGAAACGAAAATTAAATCCTACAAGAGCCACTTGGACATGGTTTTAAGCCAAGGATCTGAAATTCAACTTCGTAGGATCACACACATAATGTCAATGTCAAATAGGATGAAGGGCCATAGTCGATAGTGATTAGGCAAGCAATGGGGACCTAATCCCTGATTCTCTGCGGGGAATTCATCCATTAGGGGATGAGGATGGGGTGGGGGAAAGTTTATCCTCACGGGGATTGAAGCGGGAAATTTTTTATCCTCGTCGGGTATGACGGGTACGGGCGGTCATTCCTTGTCCTCGCGAACCCGCGTACCCGACTTTTCATTAGTCTCACGCGTTGTGGATAAAAAATTGACGGTCCAACCGAGATGCCCACCTCATATCCTTTTATTTCTTATTTACAATTTGTTGGACAAGTGTTAATAAATGTTTGATGTTAGGTTTGAATTTGATGATGTATGATTATAAATTTCCTTTTCATTTGCTTGTGTTATTGCTACTGTCTACTGATGACGAGTAACAAAGTCTCATGTTCATGGGAACGGGTTTCCCTGTCGGGTACAAAATCCTCATCGGGGACGGGGATAAGGAAAAGAACTCCCCCGCGAGCATTGACCGGGACGGGGATGGGGAGACATTCCCCGATGAGGAATTCTCCATTGCCATCTAATGCAGCCAAATTTGTCTTGCATGGTGTGGTTAATTGTTTAGCGACTGTCAGGTTCTACTCTAATACTATCTTCATCTGAAGACATTATTTTCGTATAACGTTTGATTATTTATTTTATTAAAAATTTATATAAATATTATTTGTTGGTTTAACTTGTTTTATCATAAAAAAATTATAACCTTAACCTATACTTTTACATATTAATAATAAATTTTTAAATAAAATGAATGATCAAACATTATGAAAAAGTCAATGACGTCATAATTTTGAAACGGGGTAGTAAGATGTAATCTTGTCCTCCTTTGAAATATATTTAAAACCTTTTGAATATGCTATCTCTGTGACATTTACTGAATTATTTGTAAATTTTTCGGGTTGCTTTTGACCAAAACACAATTAGCTGTGAGAATGGGATAGTTTAATTCCTTTCGAGAGTTTTTGCAGTCATTTTCGTTCTCATGGAAATAGTAAAATATGTTATTGATATCTTAATGTATGGTCTTCTCTAGAGAGGTCAACTCTACAATACCACATAACCTTTCAGGAGTTCACTTATGCATGAAACAGTATAGATACAAGAACTTCGTATAATATTACAAACCATTAATGTTTAAGTACAAACCATACAATACAAGAAAACCGCGACACTTTCACACGGATAGCCCGAGTGTAGAGTCGACCTAGAAATCCTCCAGGATACTTGGGAATTCTTCATCTGCTTCGGGGTTACCTAAATATAGTTAGTACTCAGCAAGCCAAACTGAATATAGTTTTATTTTGATAATCATGCATGCTATATCGACAAGAGAAGCTATTTATCAAGAACATTTTTAACATGTTAATGTATTATATTCCTTTATAGAATATCTAATGCAATTGTTTAAGAGTATAAAACATGAATTTAAATCCATATTCTATCCCATCCTAAGATACCTAGATATGCATATTTCATTTGATAATATTTAAGAAAAGTGCTCATGCCATTGTACTGAATTCACCCATAGACATAACTCCATTGATCAGGAGTACGATGTATTCGAATACAATTAACCCTGCAATGTTTACCCAGCTTTACCCGAGGATTAACCCTAGGTTCCAAGGCTAAGGATAACATGACATTTATATAGTTCTAACCTTTTCTGATGTGTGAACGAGACCTGTGGGCTATCTGAATAGGGGCACCAACTCTAACCAGTAATTGGTGTCTCAACCCCTATTTAATAGGTGTTCGTCACACACTTGCCCCAGCTTGGTAGAACCTGGAACTCTATTTTAACAGACAGTACCAATCTGGTTAGTATCGGCATTGTTATCCATTGTTTACATAGTTGTCCACCAATAAGACTTCAACAACAACACTATAAATCTCCCATGCATAGAATCGCATAAACAAAACTCCTAAGTCCCCAGGGAGATTAGAGAGAAATATATAATTGTCATGTCAGTATAACCGGTCCATCGGATGGGCGAAACTATGTCCTTATTCTGGCATAAGAGTTTTTATAATTTTCTGGCATACAGCCAAAACCATTCATATTTTATAAATTGATAGGAATTTCATTTACCTATCATATAAAATAATGGGTTATTTTTCCATTCAAGATATGAAATTATAATCATGACATGAAGTATCAATGCATGTGATGATGTTCATTTTATTAGATTAACGATTTTATACCTAGTTTAGATTATCAACATGTTTCCTAAGGAGAAGGAGAATATATCTATTAATACAAATTGAACCTCTCCTTCTCTATCATAAAATGATACAGTGTTTCTAATGCATGGAGTGATCCTGTATATGAACTAAGATACATGAAATATTGACATCTAAAATCTAGAGAACTTGTAAGACTATAAAATGATAGATTATAGCTATCTAACCCATCCCCAAAATATTTCAAGCTAAATATACTTTTATAACATGGAATTCATTATTTTCAAATACTGTAGATGATTAAGGATAATTTGACTTGCCTTGAGTGTCAACGGTCTCAAAATTTATATTTGGTTGGAGGGCAACAAGAGCGTTTATGTCAACCTCTTGGTTGAGCTCTAATTCCTCTCCGTACTCAACGTCGTAATCTATCGATAAATAAATGAAAGAGATTGTTGGATGCATTCAAATTGAGATAAAAAATCATTATCAAAGTAAAAGTACTCTAAAAGGGATAAATTTTTAGAATTTAAAAGGTATTATTCCCTTAGTTTAAACATTTAGATTTATAAAAATATAAACAAAGGGGTTTTGAAACAAAATTTAAAAGGGTTTTTAAAAATATAAATAAAGTGGTTTTAAAAGAATATAAAAATTTTGAAAATATGATTTTGAAGGAGTTTGAAAAGATCAAACTAGTTTCTAGGGGCTTTTCTAAGGTCTTTTCTATTTTTCACTTTTTCTTCTATCTCTATTCCTAAAAAAATTAAAATAAAAAAGTCGAAGGCTGGGTTCAAGCCCAGGACCTCCCTTTCCTCTCCTCTCTCTTTCCACTGCGCTACTCAGGTGTTACCCACTTTATTTACCTCCTTTATTCTTTTCTTTTTTTTCTTCCCTCTCTACTATTCACCTTCTTCTTCCTCTGCTTTCCTCCCTTCTTCCCGACGTCGGCGGCTTGATAGAAGCGATGCGCATGGCATGGGGCGACTAAAGCATAGTATTTAAAAAACTTTTATCCATCTAACAACCACAAGGAATCCATTTTTAGCCTTAGTTGGGTCAGAGGGGTGGAAGGTTGAGCCGGCGCCGATGGCCTATCGGCGACGGCAGTGGTGCATGTTGCCGGCACATTCCGGCCGTACTTTGATCAAAACAAGTTGCTCACAGGTATCTATGGGTCTTAGGGATGATCTATGGGTCTTAGGGATGCTAGTGGTAGCACTGGCTTAGTCAATGGGGCATCGGAGAAGGCTAGCATCGTGCGTGTGTCAGCGAAAAACAGGGAAATTCCGGCGGCTTGCGTCGCCGGAGTTCTTTGATGAACTAATGTTTGAATAATTTTAGGGAAAAGTAATCCTAGAGCTTATAGAACATCGGCATACCTCGAATTTGAAGATTAATCGGCTGGGGATCATTAATTTCAAAATTCCCTTGTGGCGGCCGAACTAGGGTTCCTCACGACCTTTTCTCGATCTCTCACAAAATTCTCAGGGGGTGGACTATGATATTTGCGGATTCTTGAGGGGAATTTAAGATGACAAGATCACGATCAATTTTGGTATACAAAGGCTGGGCTATAGGGGTCTATTTGTAGTACTCAAAGTCGGTTTCCTCTGGAGATAGGGCCATCGGCCATGACGGTTCATTGTAAGTCGGTTCGCCGGTGATGAGAATGACACCGTGGCACAACCAATACTGTGTAGGCACGTAGCAATGTCTAGGACAGTTTTCTACCCTTGGTTCTTGATGTCAGTGGGTGAGGTTGGCGTTTTTGAGGTAGCAAGCTCCGGCGGCCTCGGTTGAACACATTCGGTTGGCCGGAGATGAACATGCTGCCGTCGGTGAGCCGATTGCTTGCTAGCACACAGGGTAGACTAGGTCGGTTCTTTCAGATTGATATGTGGCGCTGATAAGCAAGTCTGATGCCCATAGGGCGTTGGCCATGGATTGAGTCGGCCGTGGTTTGGCTGAGACCGTGAAGAAGAAGACAAAGTGGAAAGAAAAAGAAAAGAAAGGAAAAAGCAAAAAAAAAGAAAAATAAAGGAGAGGAAAAAATTAAAAGAAAAATGAAAATTTGGAAAAGGGGGTTTAATAAGATTTGATTTTTTTTTGAATAAATTTAAATTTAAATTTTATAAATTTTCTTGATTTGAAAACTAAGTTTAGATTTTCCAAAAAATTTGAATTAATTCTTAGTATTCTTTATTTTTTCAATTTGAAATCAAGGAAAGAATTTAGGGGATTTTAAATGTTTTAATACCAAACACATATCAAAATTATTCACAAATTTTTTTTTAACTATTTTTATTTATTTTTAAGAGTACAAATTTCATGCTGTTACACTTAATTAAAGTACAATCAACCATTTAAAATATATATCATTGGATCTTTCCATCATTGACATTCTAAAAGATAATATTGTTTTTCAACGGTTCAATTTATTCCTCAAGATCTGCTCATAGCAGCCTAGCCTCATAGGTTGTATTAGATAAAGACTATTGGCACTTTTTTATTAAAGAAAAAATAATGGAAGATGAATTGTATATCCTGGCATCAGGAGACTTTTATTTATTCGTTCCATAAAAAACTACAATTTACATGACGGGTAGACTAACAAACAGTAGAATCTGACGAAGAAAAATACTATTACGATCAGATCCGAACGAAGAAAAAAATTCAGAATGTATAAAATATATTAAGGGTACATTGTACACGTTTGAATCTTCCTGTTGCCGGATTTAATATTTAGTACTGCAAGCAACTGCAAAAAGTTGGCTATTAGGAAAAAAAGCTGCAAACTGCAATTGCTGATTAATTTGAGATATTAATACTGTTGTTGCACCAGCACTGTCAAGCAAGCTTTGCCTGGCCATGCAACTTGGCAACACCATAAATTGATTTGAGTGGATAGCTTTTGGAAAAGTGATGCTGTCATCAAGAAACAAATTAAATCCAGGTTGGAGTTTGTGCTTCTATTGCAAGACACCGCTCATGCAAAACAGAGTGCGGCTTCTTGGGATTCTCCGGGTTAAGCAATCAAAATGTGTTTAATATGGGTCTGTATGTTTCGAAAAATATGTTATTTCTGGAAACCGACAACACATTGCAATATCATAAAATTCGATTTGATTAGCCAAAGCTATTTCAAAAATAATTTTGGGTAGAAATTTTAGCTTGTCTCCTCAGCAATCATGAAACATAGTTGGCAGTTGGCACATATGGCATCAAAATTTTAGAAAGACATTCACATTCAAAGTTTCGATATACATGTAGCAATTTAGAGGAATTTTAGAGACAGTGGCCCACTGGCCCATGTGAAATCTAAATTTTAGAAATTAAATACAACAATTATTTGACTATTTGTATATATACTTATCCTAACTAAGATGTGTTTTAGAGAGAAATAGAGAAAAAAAGACTCTGTATGTTTTTAAACTGCGCAACGATACATTTTTTAAAAATTATAAAAAATTTGCTTAAAAAATTATATTAGTTTCTTTTAAATTTAAAATAATTAATATTAAATTAATCACGTGCATCTCATTTTATGTCTCCTCGTAATCTTCTCTTTCCCCTATCAAACGCTCTCATGTGTTCCGGAAAGGCCAGGCCATCAATTTGCTAACAGGATCACTTAATGAAGGTTGGGAGACACACACGGTTGTGGCGAGAAGAGGCACTTCTTGGAAGCCTAAGAAACCACAAGACCAGAGCTAGTAATTAACTAGCTGTCCATGTCATTGTCATGTAAAGCTCAGGATCTAGCTAGGTGTCTCTCTGACGTGTTGTGTTGTGTAGCCACGAGGCCAAACATGCCATCAATTCAGGCGTCACAATTGAACATGTGTGATTGATCATGGATGAAATGGGACAAGGGGCGGCAACGAGAGTAATTAGCCGCCATGAGACTGATGCAAATTCGTTAGATTAAGAGCATGTGTGCGGTGTGCCATGGGTTCCACGAAAAATGAAAAGTGAGCATGTGCGATCCAAGTAGTCATCAACCCGTAGATCTGCATGGGTAGTACTCTTTAGTAGCCATTTTGCATATCTGATCATCGCGCGTGATATATATATATGTATATATATATATATATATATATATATATATATATGTGTATATATATATATGTATGTATATATATGTGTATATATATGTGTATATATATGTGTATATATATATGTGTATATATATGTATATATATATGTATATATATATATATATATATATATATATATATATATATATATATATATATATATATATATATATATATATATATATATATATATATATATATATATATATATATATATATATATAATGATTGTGTGCGCACTTGCATGACATCCGTGTGGCGTGCGACTTCTACATTTGAAAACTCAAATTGAAAATCGAACCGTTCAAATTCTTCTACATATTAATATGGCCTTGTATACCAAATTTTATGTTTTTGAATTTTTACTATTTTATCGATAGGTCAAAAATGCAATAAAATAGATACTCCAGAATCGTTGGATTATTGCATTTTTGACCTATCCGATAAAATAGTAAAAAATTCAAAAATATAAACTTTGATATACAAGGCGATATTAATATGTAGAAGAATTTGAACGTTCGATTTTTAATTTGAGTTTTCAAATTAGAGATTCGGCCACGCCACACGGATGGGCTGTGCGCCGCACACAGAGTCATCTCTATATGTATATATATATATATAAAAGAAATTACATTTATACCATATCAAGACAATGTTTCTTATATTTCAGAAGTTCGAAAGCGTGGTGAAACCTCCAACCTTGATAACCTTGAAATACCTAAATTTGAACCAGAAAAAATATGTATAGATTATTAGCTTAGTGAAAGTATAGACGAATATTACATTGCGAGTTCTAATATAGAATGTATAGGATTACAATGTTTTGCACCAAATTGGTATAGAGACATTAAATTAAAAAAGATATAGAAAAAATTGTTCAAAGATTAGAAGACATCCAAATAATAGGAGAAATCCCAATGAAATATTGGAAGAAAAATTCAATCATTTATAAAATCAATATAATAAATCCAGACTATATAATCAAAACATACCCAATAGAGGCAACCACAAAAGATATAGAAGAATTTAAAATGCATATAGAAGAACTGTTAAAGTTAGGAGCAATAAGGGAAAGTAGGAGCCCCAAAAATCGGCTGCCTTTATAGTAAGAAACCATGCCTAAGAGGCAAATCTAGGATGGTCATAAATTATAAGAGGTTAAATGATAACACAATTGAACATGCTTATAACATCCCTAATAAACAAGAATCGATCAATAGGATACAAGGAAGCAGATATTTCTCTAAATTTGACCTAAAAGCAGGATTTTGACAAGTAAGGATGGCAGAAGAGTCTATAGAATGGACCGCACTTACATGTCCTCAAGGACATTATGAATGGCTTGTAATGCCATTAGGTCTAAAAAATGCACCTGCCATATTCCAAAGAAAAATGCAAAATATCTTTAATGAAAACCAAGAATTTATATTAGTCTACATAGATGATTTGCTAGTATTCTCAAAAACATATAAACAACATATCGCGCATTTAGAAATATTTTTTAGAAAGGTAGAACAAAATGGATTAATTTTATCCAAAAAGAAAATAGAAATATGCAAAGAAAAGATCAACTTCTTTGGCCATGAAATAGGAGAAGGCGAATACATCTACAAGAACATATTGCTAAGAAAATTTTACAATTCCCGATGCTATGAATGATAAAAACAACTACAACAATTCTTGGGAATTGTAAATTATGCTAGAAATTATATTAATAATTTAGCAAAATTAGCAGTCCCCTATATGCTAAATTGAGAAAAATGGTCAAAAATATTTTAATTCGAAGACATTAAATTAGTAAGGCTAATAAAAGAACGGGTGAAAGAGCTAAAGCCTCTAGAATTGCCCTTAGAAGATAATTATTTCATTATTGAAACAGATGCATCTCAACAAGGTTGGGGTGTCAGTATTAAAGCAAAGACCTACTAAATATTCACCTAAATCAGAAGAAAAAATATGTAGGTATGCCTCCGGAAGCTATAAATTAAAAACAGTAAACAACACAGACATAGAAATCTTAGCAGTAATCAATGCTATAAATGCCTTTAGGTTATATCTAGGGTTCAAAGAATTTACGGTTAGAACGGATTGTGAAGCAATATGTAGATATAGCAAGAAAAGTTCTACTATAAGGTGGATTTTATTTGAAGATATCATTGCTGGAAATGGATACAAAGTTATATTCGAACATATTAAGGGAAAAAATAATCAGTTGCCTGACATGCTCTCCCGTATACCTTTGTTGCAGGAATGAAGAAATCCATGAGCTATAATGGAGTTGAATTCTTTACATTTGGTGAAGATAACAAACTTAAAGTATTTCCACCAAATACTTATAAGTTTAAACCAAAGACTCATATAATATTAGATGAAGTCCAAGAATGCATTTTAGACAATTTCTGGTACCAATATAATAATAAGAGTGAGGAAAAAGGGTACATGCTATCAATATTAAATAGTCTTGCTGAATATTTTCATCTAATAAATGAGCTAATGCCAACCTCAGAAAATAACGAAATAATACAACAAAAACCTATATATGTAGTGTTTGATGGGAAACTCCCAGGAGTTTACATATCTTTCGAAGAGATAGTAGCCCAAAAAATAGATGCAAAATTAATGGGGGGCTTATCATGAAAAAAATATATAGATATAGACGAAGCATTAAGCCAAGCCAGGAAAATATTAGGAATAAATTACTATTTGGAGCCAGCCGCAAAAGAATAAATACAAAAATGCAAAAGGGCCAAAAATAAGAAAGCACCATAAACTCCATATTATACAAATATTAAGAGTGAAGGGTCTTCCAAAAGACCTACATATAAAAAATGCTTAATTAAGGGAGTTGATCCCTTAGATGGAGAATATATTGATTGGAAAATAATTGAAAAATTTGAAGAAGCATCACCTCAACTAAAAAAGGAATTAAAAGAAGAAATAATTAAGAAATTAAAACAAGAAATGAATACCAAATTTGAAGAAATGAAAAAAGCATATGACGAAAAATTTGATGTTTCTTTCTCTGATGTTGATACCATGGATATGGGTTGTCATGGGCAGCCAGACCAATGAAGCAATATAACTAAAATACTAAGTTTAAATTTGATAATAATTATCAATCTTCTGGTGGGGTAAGCCCAACCATAATATAAATAATTCTGAATCAATTCAAAAATGCTTTCGGTGAAGAGACATTTCACTGTTCTGAATCATCCAAAAATGCTTTCGGTGAAGAGACATTTCACTGTAGAGAATATAACATCTGGCTTAAAAATAGACAGGTAAAGGTACAAAGGTGTCTCCACCTCAGTCTACAGAGCCAGCTTGTGAATCCACAGTATCAAGAAGATAAGCTCGAAGCACCTCAGAGCATCCTTCTCCATCCCCTATAAAAGGAGGAGCCTGCCCAGTTGAGGGGGGGACACCGCAAGAAGGAGCCTTCCACTTAGAGCCTTCAAGCAACCCACCAGTCTCTTAGTATTATTCTAGAATCCACCTTGCCAGCATAGTTGAGCAAGGAGTGTAATATTTAATCAGTTTAAGGTAAGAAAAACTTGTTTGTATTCTCTTCGGGGTTCCCGAAAGGGAAAACCGTATGTAAGCTTGCCTGTTTAATATGAAGTAATTTTATTATGTATCCCTGTCTGTTTGTTCTAGTCAAGCGTTTATGCTAGGGACCCTATAGGAGAAACCTCTTCGGTCGTTCTCGTTGTTAGCCTGCATCTTGCATAGGCATTTGGAGAACCCTGTGTCCGTAGAGAAGTGTTCCCTTTGGGTGGAACTGCCTGGGGAGACGATAAATTCTTAGCTAGATCATTTGTGACTAGGGATATATAGTTCTTAGTTGCTTCTAAGTAGACAGGTAGGTGAGGCATACGGCGAGTACCGAGTAAGATTTTAAAACTTCTGAATCAAGCGCCGGCTGTTTAGGACTCGCCACCCTGCAAAGATCCAAAAAATTTTGCGAATATTTCAGCAACGTGAACAATAAAAGTGAACAGTAGTGAACAGTAGAAGTGAATAGTGAATAGTGAATAGTGAAGTAAATAGTAGCAAATAGTAAAAGTGAATAGTGAGCATACTTGAATAGTAAAGTGAACAGTTTTTCGGAAACAGATATAGAAATAAGTGGTATCAGAGCCAGTCATCATAGAAAAACTAAATTCAGAAGTTAATATTGGAAAAGTTATAACTACCAAAGAAAATATTAATATAAGGTGTAGACTAAATCATATCGAAGACCATAGTTGGCACTCTAATAATAGTCAACTAAATTTAATTGTTGACCTAATCTATAATTTTTATACAAATTGGGATAAAAGGCAAGAAGACTTAGAGCAAAAATTTGAAGAATTATATAAAGAACGAAAACAGATTGAAGAACAATATTTTCTTGTTAGCAACAAATTAAATTCTGCATTAAAATTACTAGAAGAATATAAGACCAGTGCAATAAGATCTCGCAAAATAGCGACTATATCGTAGAATTGTTAGAAAAATAAAATCTAGTGAAGGAAAGGAGATAGTCTTGGCTTCATCAGTATAATTACATCCTCACAAGCCATTAATTCAGAAAAATGGACTTATCTAAAAGTCTCTTCGAAGAATAGCAAGCGGAGAGGATAGATCTTTAAGTTATACTTGATAAGCAAAAAGGTAAATGTGAAGACATAGATGAACTGGAAGATATTGCGAAGTAGACAAACAATCGAAAGATATCAAAGAGATACTTTGAGGGCAATAAGACCTCAACAAGTATACTGTATGGGATTCTTTGAGAATAAAAATGGATTGTACAGAATATCTAGAGAAATAGAATTAAGTGTTCTAACCAAGCCGGTAGATTTAAAAATAGTGGCTAAAGAGTTTGAAAATGGGTTAAAATATTCGGGTATAAGTATATTCACCAAGGTATGTATATAATAGGAATCAAAGGAATGACAAGGAAGAAATTAGGTGCTAAAGTTTTAATAACCTTACTAGATAAGAGATGGGACACAATAGATAAAGCCTCACTAGGTTATTTAGAAGGAGATATGAATGAGAATATGTTGATAACTTATATAGCTCCGATTTAATGATGCCCGTAAAAGAATTCATAGATAAAATGAGTCTTGGATTTCAAACAAAGTGATATGAAGAAATTAAAGGGACAAATTTGATAGTAAGCATAGAATTTATAGGAAGATTAACTAATAGAAGTGCCTCTAAATACAAAATAAATGTAAATGATGTGATTGAAAAAATGCATTCGAAAGGAATTGTATTTATGAGCCCCATGACAATAGATTCTAAGAAAGAGCAGGAGAACAACGGCAAATTAGTGAATTTATAAAAAACAAAACTTTGAGTCACCGAAAACTACATAAGTTACCAAGATAAAAAGGGAATGTTAGTATTAGATTTACAAACTATAAATTCAGAACCACAGAGGACTTGGATGCGAGAATCATCCAATAGAAATATAATAAATAGTAATACCTACATAGTGTCTCGAGTTTATGGAAAAATTAGATCAAGATAGCGAAATAAAATATTATGAAGATAAATTAAAGGAAATAAATAAAGAATATAATAATTCAATGAAGAGTGAGTGGCCTAAAATAAGAGATAAAGAACTTTATTTCTATAGAGAATTATCTAGGATAAAGAAACTAAAAGGAACAAAAATATGGCATTAGAAATTCCAAAGACCCAAGAAACCAAAGTAGAACAAATAAAGCGAAAAGAGCAGCTGAAAATAACAAAGGAAAGCGAAGCTTGATAAAGGTTTAAGTGAAGAAGAACAATGGGAATAAAATGAAAGAATATTTCTCGAAAGTTATGAAGAAGAAATAAATCTAGTAAATGAGCAGGAAAATATAGAAAATGAAATAGATAATGCAGAACAATACAATGATTTTATAAACTCTTTAGACGATATAGGTTTGCATAACCTTGACAATGCAATGGAAGCTATGGAAGTAGAATTAGGAACAGGAAAGAGGAAAAGATATGGGGAAGGTAGTGTAAAGAATGAAGGGGAAAGAGAAAGGCCATCTAGGGCAGCAGGAAAGTGGCCCCTGGATAGAGAAGATTTTTCATATAATTATATTCCAGGACAATATAGGCATATGGGCACTAAAAGGAGAGACTTTGAGAAGCCTGTAAAATTTCAAAATCAAAGGAGTGATGGTGCTATATTAAATTTAGCCGCACATGACCCCATTGACTGGCCCAATATTATTAGCATTTGGAAAGGATTAATAGTTCAAAAATATATACAAAATCAACACAATATAGGAAATAAAGTTGAAGATATGATAACTTATTTAGAAACATTTCTAGGTGAATCTGTTAAGGTCTTATGGGAAGAATGGGTTGAAAAGAATCCTAACAATTATGAAGAATTAAAAAGAGCGGGTAGTAATCCGCATAACTTTGCAAATGTAATATCTAACATTATTATAGCAAAAGATCCAGAATTAGGTTATACAACATTACAAAATGAAAGGTTAAAAGAAATAGAGAAATTAACATTAACAAGTTGGAAAGGCATAAAGGAATTTTCTCAACATTACTTATATAATGCTACAACTGCCAAATAAGGATATAACAAGGGAATAGTTGAACGTTATTTCAATAAATTACCTGACCCATTAGGAAGCATGATATTTGAATAATATAAAAAGGAAACTGAAGGAGCTGAAATTAATATTTCTCAAGCCATAACATTTGTGTTTAAACAACTAAGAAAAATATGCACTAGCATACAAGCCCAAAGGTCTATGAAGCATTCAGATTACAATTTTTGTAACAAAATAGTACAAATACCTTTGTCATATGGAGAGGATAGGACTAGAAGTAAAAGAAATTATAAGCATCAAAATAAAAATAACTATAATACTAGGATTAAGAAAAGATATTTCTTAAGAAGATCGATAATAGAGCACCTTTCTTACATAAAAGAAATGTAAGAAGGTATAATCCAAAGAAAACTTATGATAGAACATGTAGATGTTTTATATGTAATTCGCCACCATTTAAGCAAGACTCCCCAAATAAAGATCAAAAAAGATACTCTAGTAAATATGAAGAACAAGAAAGAGTCCTAATTATAGATAGCGTAAACGAAAATATACTAGTATGTGATGATGAAATAAAAGATGATGAATCAATATATTCTATCATAGAAACAAAAGAAATTGAAAATGTTAATGAAGAGTATGAGTCTACCGATGAGGAGTTAGATTTAGTAGATGAATTAGCAGGATTAAGAATCGAAATGATGGATCAATTAAAATGTGAACATGATTGGATTAGAGGAAAAGGCGATTATAATATTAAATGTGCTTTTGCATATATTATCCAAGCCAAGACAATAGGGTAACATGCGTATATGCCTAAAACAAGCTGTCTTGAATGTATAAAAGCAAATAAGCGAAATGGAGAAAAGAGTTAGAATTAGAGTCGGATGAAAAGATATTATCTAGTAGAGTGAGAGTTTTAGAAAATAGACTAAATAAACTAGAAGTAGAGTTAGAAAAATTTAAAACCAATGTTGAAATTAAAGCATTACCAGAAAATGAGGATATACAAAACACAGAATTTAAAGAGCAATTGATAACACTAAAAGACAATAATACTTCTAAACTAATTCAACTAAAAGATGCCATAACCAATTTTGGAAGTAAATATATAGTAAAGTTACCTTTCAAAGAAATTTTAGGGATAAGGATCCTGTCAAAGTAAAGTTGTCGCCCAAAATATCTTATAAGATATTAGCACTAGTAGACACCGGTGTACAAAAATATTATACATGATAAATATTTCATAAAATGTCTAGAAATAGTTCATACAATTGCTGATAGTAGGGCGTAAGTTTCTACGAGACATGTCCGGAATAAAAAAATCCACAACCAATTAGCATATAATATTGAAGTATACATCAATGGAACTAAATACATAATAGATGAGATTACAATAAGAGATTTATCAATGATAAATGATGACATGATAATAGGCTTAAGATTTCTTCAACAATCAGTACAGACCACAGTAATACATGAGCAAGAAATTACATTTATACCATATCAAGACAATGTTTCTTATATTTCAGAAGTTCGAAGGCGTGGTGGAACCTCCAACCTTGATAACCTTGAAATACCTAAATTTGAACCTGAAAAAATATGTATAGATTATGAGCTTAGTGAAAGTATAGACGAATATTACATTGCGAGTTCTAATATAGAATGTATAGGATTACAATCTTTTGCACCAAATTGGTATAGAGACATTAAATCTAAAAAGATATAGAAAAAATTGTTCAAAGATTAGAAGACATCCAAATAATAGGAGAAATCCCAATGAAATATTGGGAGAAAAATTCAATCATTTGTAAAATCAATATAATAAATCCAGACTATATAATCAAAACATGCCCAATAGAGGCAACCCCAAAAGATATAGAAGAATTTAAAATGCATATAGAAGAACTGTTAAAGTTAGGAGCAATAAGGGAAAGTAGGAGCCCCCACAGATCGGCTGCCTTTATAGTAAGAAACCATGCCGAATAAGTTAGAGGCAAATCTAGGATGATCATAAATTATAAGAGGTTAAATGATAACACAATTGAAGATGCTTATAACATCCCTAATAAACAAGAATGGATCAATAGGATACAAGGAAGCATATATTTCTCTAAATTTGACCTAAAAGCAGGATTTTGGCAAGTAAGGATGGCAGAAGAGTCTATAGAATGGACCGCATTTACATGTCCTCAAGGACATTATGAATGGCTTGTAATGCCATTAGGTCTAAAAAATGCACCTGCCATATTCCAAAGAAAAATGCAAAATATCTTTGAAAACCAAGAATTTATATTAGTCTACATAGATGATTTGCTAGTATTCTCAAAAACATATAAAGAACATATCGCGCATTTAGAAATATTTTTTAGAAAGGTAGAACAAAATGGATTAATTTTATCCAAAAAGAAAATGGAAATATGCAAAGAAAAGATCAACTTCCTTGGCCATGAAATAGGAGAAGGCAGAATACATCTACAAGAACATATTGATAAGAAAATTTTACAATTCCCTGATGCTATGAATGATAAAAAACAACTACAACAATTCTTGGGAATTGTAAATTATGCTAGAAATTATATTAATAATTTAGCAAAATTAGCAGGTCCCCTATATGCTAAATTGAGAAAAAATGGTCAAAAATATTTTAATTCCGAAGACATTAAATTAGTAAGGCTAATAAAAGAACGGGTGAAAGAGCTAAAGCCTCTAGAATTGCCCTTAGAAGATAATTATTTCATTATTGAAACAGATGCATCTCAACAAGGTTGGGGTGCTGTATTAAAGCAAAGACCTACTAAATATTCACCTAAATCGAAGAAAAAATATGTAGGTATGCCTCAGGAAGCTATAAATTAAAAACAAGAAACAACACGAGACAGAGAAATCTTAGCGTAATCAATGCTATAAATGCCTTTAGGTTATATCTAGGGTTCAAAGAATTTACGGTTAGAACGGATTGTGAAGCAATATGTAGATATTATAATCAACTTAATAGCAAGAAAAGTTCGACTAGAAGGTG
Source organism: Oryza australiensis (assembly GCA_019925245.2). Taxonomy (NCBI): domain Eukaryota; kingdom Viridiplantae; phylum Streptophyta; class Magnoliopsida; order Poales; family Poaceae; genus Oryza; species Oryza australiensis. The sequence continues at coordinate 97,005 of JAIFGZ020000489.1, read as the reverse complement.
GATTTTATTTGAAGATATCATTGCTTTGGAAATGGATACAAAGTTATATTCGAACATATTAAGGGAAAAATAATCGCTTTCGACATGCTCTCCCGTATACCTTTGTTGCGGGAATGAAGAAATCCATGAGCTACAATGGAGTTGAATTCTTTACATTTGGTGAAGATAACAAACTTAAAGTATTTCCACCAAATACTTATAAGTTTAAACCAAAGACTCATATAATATTAGATGAAGTCCAAGAATGCATTTTAGACAATTTCTGGTACCAATATAATAATAAGAGAGAGAGAGGAAAAAGGGTACATGCTATCAATATTAAATAGTCTTGCTGAATATTTTCATCTAATAAATGAGCTAATGCCAACCTCAGAAAATAACGAAATAATACAACAAAAACCTATATATGTAGTGTTTGATGGGAAACTCCCAAGAGTTTACATTTCTTTCGAAGAGATAGTAGCCCAAAAAATAGATGCAAAATTAATGGGGGGCTTATCATGGAAAAAATATATAGATATAGACGAAGCATTAAGCCAAGCCGGAAAATATTAGGAATAAATTACTATTTGGAGCCACCACAAAAGAATAAATACAAAAATGCAAAAGGGCCAAAAATAAGAAAGCACCATAAACTCCATATTATACAAATATTAAGAGTGAAGGGTCTTCCAAAAGACCTACATATAAAGAATGCTTAATTAAGGGAGTTGATCCCTTAGATGGAGAATATATTGATTGGAAAATAATTGAAAAATTTGAAGAAACATCACCTCAACTAAAAAAGGAATTAAAAGAAGAAATACTTAAGGAATTAAAACAAGAAATGACTACCAAATTTGAAGAAATGAAAAAAACATATGACGAAAAATTTGATGTTTCTTTCTCTGATGTTGATACCATGGATATGGGTGGTCATGGGCAGCCAGACCAATGAAGCAATATAACTAAAATACTAAGTTTAAATTTGATAATAATTATCAATCTTCTGGTGGGGTAAGCCCAACCATAATATAAATAATTCTGAATCAATCCAAAAATGCTTTCGGTGAAGAGACATTTCACTGTTCTGAATCAATCCAAAAATGCTTTCGGTGAAGAGACATTTCACTGTAGAGAATATAACATCTGGCTTAAAAATAGACGGGTAAAGGTACAAAGGTGTCTCCACCTCAGTCTACAGAGCCAGCTTGTGAATCCACAGTATCAAGAAGATAAGCTCGAAGCACCTCAGAGCATCCTTCTCCATCCCCTATAAAAGGAGGAGCCCGCCCGTTGAGGGGGACACACCGCAAGAAGGAGCCTTCCACTTAGAGCCTTCAAGCAACCCACCGCCTCTTAGTATTATTCTAGAATCCACCTTGCCAGCATAGTTGAGCAAGGAGTGTAATATTTAATTAGTTTAAGGTAAGAAAAACTTGTTTGTATTCTCTTCGGGGTTCCCGAAAGGGAAAACCGTATGTAAGCTTGCCTGTTTAATATGAAGTAATTTTATTATGTATCCCTGTCTGTTTGTTCTAGTCAAGCGTTTATGCTAGGGACCCTATAGGACAAACCTCTTCAGTCGTTCTCGTTGTATATATGTATGTATATATACATATACATACATATACATATATATATATGTATATATATGTATGTATACATATACATATATGTATATATGTATATATATATATATCGTACATATATATACATATATATATATATACGATATATATGGACTCGTGTGGCGCGCGCACGCCCCATCCGTGTGGCATGACCAAATATCTAATTTGAAAACTCAAACTGAAAATCCGAACCGTTCAAATTATTCTACATATTAATATCGCCTTATATACCAAATTTTATATTTTTTGAATTTTTTTACTATTTTATCAGATAGGTCAAAGATGCAATAAAATAGATACTCCAAAATCGTTGGATTAATGCATCTTTGACCTATCTGATAAAATAGTAAAAAGTTTTTTTAAAAAGTAAAATTTGGTATACAAGGCGATATTAATATGTAGAACAATTTGAACGGTTCGGATTTTCAATTTGAGTTTTCAAATTAGAGATTTGGCCATGCCACACGGGATGGGGCTGTGCGGCGCGCCGCACAGTAGCCCATCTATCTCTCTCTCTTTCTCTCTCTCTCTATATATATAAAACCATACAACCAGGTGGTTTGTACGTGATGAGGCTTCTCTAACGTACGTAAGAGGAGACATGTGCCTATGAGGTATAAGCCTATAAGTGTGTGCCCCATTTATCATAACTTATGTCTCTTTAACTTTATGTCGTCAGAACGATGAACCCTGTGGACAGTCCCATGAGGGCGGTGAAAAAATTGTCCCCATTTTTGGTTAAAAAACTCACTACCTCTTGAGATTATCTGTGCCATTCATTTCTAGGAGCTCTAGCACAAGCAAAAATGGTGGAAAAGGGAAGGAATTTTCTAGCTTAACTAACAATGTCAGGCTTGTCCGTCGTGTATGGGCTTTGGATTTCTAATTATTTGTTTACATGGGAGATTCTAGTCTCTAGAGGCTTATATAGAATTAAATGGAATTCAATTTATTGATTAAGGGAATGTCTATGTTTATAAATTGATTGATTTTTCATCAACTATTAGTCACTTTTGGAAGATGTGCTAGAGATCCAACACCCTTTCTCGTCGGTGGACTACAAGTTGAACATGGTTGGGGTCGGCCGGCGAGAGGGAGGGTTGCTCTGGGAGGGGAATCCCCAAGGGAAGACGAGGATTACACCATTGTATCCCTAGAGCCAATGCCACAAGATGATGACCAGTTGTGCCAAGCTCTCCATCACGTTTGTAACTTTCTTGAAGAAGATCAGCAGGTTTGCATTTTAGATGCTCATCTCTCCCTGCTTGGCCTAGGCCTAATTAAGCTACGACAGTAGTCTAGAGAGACAGACTGGTCCACAATTCGCCCTACCACCCGAGGCAAGAACACATTATTAGGGTAGTGAAACATGATGAAGGCATAAACACCAGATCGTGCACATACACCAGGATTTGCTGGATAATGCTCTTGGCTTTTCTGTTAGACTACCAAAAAGATGTCTACATCAAGGCAACAGTGGCTTCTTTTGGCCGCTTGTTGGATTGGCATGCCGATGCCAACAAGTCCAGGATTCTAGTCCATATGCTAATTCTAAGTCCTGACAGAGTGCCTCGTAGTCTGGTGGTTTTGAGTGGATCTCTATTTGATGGCACAGAGAGGGCCTGGTCGGTCCCGATGTACATCCTGAACAGCCAGTTTCCCGATCAGTTCCCAGCTGACGAAGACCCGGTCCCCCAAGACAGATTACCTCATCTCGTGCATGGTGGGGTGGCACCCGGCATCGATCCCCAGGCACCTTTCTGGCAACAGGAATTACAGGGGGCAGGAGAACACCTGGGTTTCTTGGGCGGGGACCCTCACTAGGGGGACACCCTCATGAGCATTGGCAGCATGATCAGCAGCATCATCAGGAACAGAGCAACAGCAACCCCAAGCCAACATTGATATGGAAGCTGATGCGGAAGGATTAGATTGGCTGACTTGGGACCCACAGATCCCCGAGCACCCTCACATCCCCCAACATTACATGGACTTAGATCCCTTAGGGTCTTCAATGCAATATCTTCGAGCGCAGAGGCCTGACATCCTCCTAGAAAACTTGGCTAAAGCTTTGAATCAGGAGTATGACAGCTCCTCTTCCAGTGACGCCACTTCCCAGATTTAACTGAAGAAGAGGCGCGCTTCGAAGCAATGAGGGGTAGGTGTGCAAACATTTCCTTCTATGGACAAGGGGATCTGCCAACAAGGGTCTGGGAGTTCGGTGAGTCCTCAGCGACACCGGTCACACTGAATGCAAGCCTCCTTCAGCCGGAAGAACAGCAGGACGTCCATCAAACACATGGGCTTGAACTGGTACCTTGGTGACCAGTCCCTGATGCCATTGCTCTCTGAAGGGTTACGCGGAGGCTACGCTAGCCGAAAACAAAAACTTTTAACCACGCAAACCAGGAACACTTGCAAGTAAGGGCCGACGGATCGTTACCGATTGGAGTATGCAATGAAATAGCCAATCGTGGCTATCCGATTCGGAACAAGTAGCCGATTCCCGCAAGCCGACACGATACCGGAGAGCGATTCGCCAATCACCGATTCGCAGATGTCGTAGCCGATCCGAGTCGTCCGACGTGTTCTCGCGCCTCGCTCCGATGCGCGACCGCAGCCGATCCGCCGATCAACAACACGCAACGTAGCGCGCCTCTACCAGTATCCACACGTCCGGGGACAAAACGCCGAACACCCGTGTGCTAGCACGCGATGCAAGGCTAGAGTTTGGCTCGAAAGTGGGGAGGGTTTCCGTGGAGATTGATCTCGGCGACTTTTGTTGCGGATTCGGTTCAACGCGATACCGAAACTCTCCACCCTCGCCCCTTTATATAGAGTTGGCCGATCGGGACTAGTGGCCGATCGGACTCCATTTTGAATCGGATCTCATCCGTATCTCATAGAGTTGGCCGCCCACACGTCGTAAGCCCATAGGACTCTATCCGATCGGATCCCTATCCGATCGAGCCGTATCCGAGTCCAACTCGAATATCTATTCTATCCCCTTAAGCGTGCGACCACAGTAGGTTCAAGTATACTCGGTTTCGGCTATAGTCTAACTTAGCCGATCGTCGGCTCGAGTCCAACTCGGTCGACCCGTCAACAAGCGGCGCCTAGCAACACATATTGACACCATAGTATACAAGAATAATATCGGCATGGCATACATGATGGATCCAATTTCCGAAGCATATGGAACCATACCCATCTTATTCCGCTCATCATGTGTCCGAGGACACCGATTCTTGCTAAGATTAATGCCATGTGACATGGGCAAGAAACCTTTCTTGGAATCATGCATGTTGAACCTTTTCAACACCTTGTCAATGTATGTACTTTGGCTTAATCCAATTAGCCTCTTGGATCTATCTCTATAGATCCGAATGCCCAATATGTATGCTGCCTCCCCTAAGTCTTTCATGGAAAAATTATTTTTCAATGAAGACTTGACGGATTCTAGCATAGGGATATCATTTCCAATCAGTAATATGTCATCCACATATAAGATTAGAAATACAATTGCGCTCCCACTGACCTTTTGTAAACACAGGCCTCCTCTTCATCTTTGATGAAACCAAACCCTTTGATTACTTCATCAAAACGAATATTCCAACTCCGAGATGCTTGCTTCAATCCATAAATGGATTTCGTAGCTTGCATATCTTTCCAGCGATTCTCGGATCGACAAAACCCCGAGGTTGTATCATGTATACATCCTCGCTTAGGTTTCCATTTAGGAAAGCCGTTTTGACATCCATCTGCCATATCTCATAATCAAAATATGCAGCAATCGCTAGGATAATCCGAATAGATTTAAGCATTGCGACAGGCGAGAAGGTTTCATCATAATCAACTCCTTGAATCTGTTTAAAACCTTTCGCCACCAATCGCGCCTTATAGATGTGAACATTTCCATCCATATCGACCTTTTCTTAAAAACCCATTTACACTCAATGGTTTTGACACCATCAGTGGATCAACCAAGTTCCAAACTTGATTGTCGTACATGGATTCTATTTCGGATTTCATGGCTCCAAGCCACTTGTTGGAATCGGGTCCCACCATCGCTTCCTCATAGGTCTTAGGCTCATCGTTGTCCAACAACAATATATCACGTTGTTCCGCACCTGTGTACCTGTCAGGCGCACGACGTGATCTTTCAGACCTCCGTGGGGCTGGTGTATCTACAACTGGTGGCGCAACACTTTGCTCCTCCTGTTGTGGTTCGTGGTCGCGAAACATTTTCGGTGTTTCTTGAACTTCTTCGAGATGCACCCTGCTCCCACTAACCCTTCTTGAAAGAAACTCTTTCTCCAAGAAGACACCGTGTCGGGCGACAAACACTTTGCCTTGTTCCCGATTATAAAAGTAATATCCCTTAGTTTCCTTAGGATATCCCACAAAGAAGCACTTGTCAGATTTGGGTGTGAGCTTGTCAGACTGTAAACATTTTACATAAGCTTCGCATCCCCAAATTTTGAGAAAAGACAAACTAGGGGTTGCCCTGTCCATATCTCATATGGTGTCTTTTCAATTGACTTAGATGGAACTCTATTTAGTGTCGCGCATGTTTTCAAGAGCATATCCCGGAAGGATAACGGAATATCACTTTGGCTCATCATCGACCGGACCATGTCCAACAAGGTACGATTTCTCCGTTCGGACACTCCGTTCCATTGTGGAGTTCTGGCGGAGTCAACGTGGAACAATTCCACAATCTTTCGATGATTACCAAACTCTTGGCTCAAGTATTCTCCTCCACGATCTGATCGTAGAAACTTGATTGTTTTCCCTAAATGATTCTATACTTCATTCGGAATTCTTTAAACTTTTCAAAGGATTCGGACTTATGCCTCATTAAGTAGATATAACCATATCTACTAAAGTCATCGGTAAAGGTAATGAAGTACTGATAACCACCTTTGGCCGTTGAGCTCATTGGTCCACATACATCAGTATGTACGAGTGCCAATAAGTCACTTGCTCTCTCACTATGTCCCGTGAAAGGTGCCTTTGTCATCTTACCAAGTAAACAAGACTCACATGTCTCAAATGATTCAAAATCAAAAGAGTGAAGCAATCCATCCTTATGGAGCTTCTCCATGCGTTTCTTATTTATATGGCCTAAGCGACAATGCCGGATAAACGTGGGGTTTATATCATTAGAGAGTTACCTTTCGTATTAATGTTATAGATGAGAGACGCTTCAAGATTCAAAACGTATAATTCATTCACTAATGGAGCATGAAAATAGAACATATCTCTAAGATATATTCAACAAAGATATATTGAACAACCATTGTCCATTGATCTAAAATCATATCCTTCCGCTTACAAACATGAAGCGGAAATAACGTTTTGACATAGTGTTGGAACACAATAACAATTATTCAATTCCAAAACTAATCCTGAAGGTAGATGAAGTGGTACTGTGCCGACAAGAACCGTAGCAACGCTTGCTCCATTACCGACGCGCAGTTCACCTCGCCCCTTCTCAATCCTCTACTTCTTCTCATTCCCCGCAACGACTTGCAAATATGAGCTACGATCCGGTATCAAATACCCAAGAGTCGAAGGTGAAGTAGCAAGATTAATGTCTATAACATTAATACCGAAGCATAAGTCGTACTTTGCTTCTTTTTGAGATCCTCCATGTACTTCTTGCGCCTCTTCCAGTGGTCTGTCTCCTTGCAATAGAAGCAAATGGCATCCGATGTCGCCGACCTCTTTTTGCCCTTCTTTGCATTAGAGGCACTCGCGATCTCATCGGGAGTTAACTTTCTCTTGGTGCAAAGTTTCTTGACAGGTGGTTTGCGCTTAGCCTTCGCATCATCATCACATGATGACCGTTTTTGGATACTCTTCTCAACCTGTCTTTAGCATCCCATGTAATTCAGCCAAGGTTCTATCCATATTGTTCATGTGATAGTTTAATATGAATGGCTCGAAGCTCGGAGGGAGCGACCGGAGAATCACATCGTAGCCAACTCTTGGCTAAGGGAAAACCTAGTTTTTCCGGACTCTCGATATAGCCAATCATCTTTATCACATGCGGACGACGGGATTCCCCTCAACAAGCTCGCACGCAAACAAGGACTTTGAGGTGTTGAACCTCTCGGCCCGAGCTTGGTTCTCAAACATACCACGCAGTCCCCGAATAATAGTGTGAGCATCGCTGCTCTCATATTGCTTCAAAGCTCGGGGACATTGTAGCAAGCATGAGACAACTTATATCTAGGGCATCATTAGTGTGCTTCTCATAAGCCCTCCGTGCGCGGTGGCATTATTTGGCAAATCCTCGGGATAGGGTACTTCAAGAACGTACTCCTTATGCTCTTGCTTGAGAACAATTCTCAAGTTACGATACCAATCCATAAAGTTTGTTCCATTTAATTTTTCCTTTTCGAGAATAGATCGCAAATTAAAGGTACTGCGTGTAGTATTAGCCGCCATTTATTCTACAACAGAAAAAGCAAAGTTTAGCACAATGTTTATGCTATGTCTTTTGTTAAACAATTTAACATTAGACTCCCATTACGTATTTTCCACCTTCCCTCTAGGTTACGTATTGGGTCAAGATCCACATGTTAATTAATTTTCTAGTGAGCTTTGGCATCACTGCTAGAAGATTAATAACATCGGTAAGCAACTCCTTGCTAATCACATCTCTATGTGACTCTTGTTGTTGGTGTGGCATCTCCATGCCCCGGCCCCAACCTATGCCCCAAGGCCCAAAACTGTTTTGATAGCCTTGTTAAGTAAACCAAATGCTCCGCTGTATATGTCCGACATATACCCCTCGTGTTATGATAGAGAATGGCACTCTGCTTTGGCGGACCCACCATTGACGAGCATAACGGTGACGGGTGCAACATTTGGAAGGGCATCATTACTACTTAATTTTGTGAGGGATGCTATCCTATCAAACAAACATATCACATATATGAAAGCGGTAGAATAGCATGAAATAGTATGGCCCCCTTCACATGGTGATCTCCATCTCCATGCCGGTGTAGAGGATCTCCATCTTCAACACCGTTCTTCCGAGTGCCGAATGCTTGATTTCTTCAAACTAAGCTACTACTATAGAAGCTCTAATTGAAGATTACATCGACTCGCAGGTCGTGAAAGAATATTACAAGCATTGCACGTATGAAAGAATATTACAGGGATTGCACATATGAAAGAATATTACATGCATCACATGTATCTCATACATACAATAGGGCCATACCATCTCAAAGCATTCTCTGCAAAAACAAGTTAGGCGTAGAAACGTTTTCTATCTATCGCAGAGATACGACATCGAGACGACCTATAAGGGGTACGCACCTATAAGGGGGAAGCCGCCCCCTCGCGGGCTTCCGGGCAGCGCCCGGAACACCACACGAAATTCATAGATCCAATCTATGAAATCGCTTACGGAAACCATGTCGGCATAATCATATTATGTCGTCCCGATACACTATCAAGGGAGATGGTTTGCGTAGGCGCGAGGCAGCTAACAAGATCGGACTACGAGATAGCTTCGGCATAATCACATTATACCGTTCCGATACACTATCAAGGAAGCTATCTCGAAGCGACTCAAACGAGTTCTATGGATATTGCTTCGACGTAATCATATTACGCCGTTCCGATACACTATCAAGGAACGCAATTACCATGAACTCTCCTCAACAAATCCCGTAAAACCGATTGATCTAATCAACCCGTGCGCAAAACTTGTTCCGGATCCAATCTAAAACCCGAACTAAGCAAGATTAGCTCGATACCACTGAAGGGTTACGCGGAGGCTACGCTAGCCGAAAACAAAAACTTTTAACCGCGCAAACCAGGAACACTTGAAAGTAAGGGCCGATAGATCGTTACCGATTGGAGTATACAGCGGAAATAGCCAATCAGGGCTATCCGATCCGGAACAGTGTAGCCGATTCTCGCAAGCTGACAGCCGATACCCGGAGACAACCGATTCGCCAATCAGCCGATTCGCAGATGTCGTAGCCGATCCGAGTCGTCCGACTGTGTTCTCGCGCCTCGCTCCAATGTGCTCGACCGCAGCCGATCCGAAGCCGATCAACAGCGTGCAACGTAGCAGCGCCTCTACCGGTATACACACGTCCGGGGACAAAACGCCGAACACCCGTGTGCTAGCACGCGATGCAAGGCTAGAGTTTGGCTCGAAAGTGGGGAGGGTTTCCGTGGAGATTGATCTCGGCGACTTTTGTTGCGGATTCGGTTCAACGCGATACCGAAACTCTCCACCTCGCCCCTTTATATAGAGTTGGCCGACGGGACTAGTGGCCGATCAGGACTCCATTTTGAATCGGATCTCATCCGTATCTCATAGAGTTGGCCGCCCATACGTCGTAAGCCCATAGGACTCTATCCGATCGGATCCCTATCCGATCGAGCCGTATCCGAGTCCAACTCGAATATCTAGTCTATCCCCTTAAGCGTGCGACCCAGGGTTCAGGTATACTCGGTTTCGGCTATAGTCTAACTTAGCCGATCGTCGGCTCGAGTCCAACTCGTCGACCCGTCAACAACGGCGCCTAGCAGCACATATTGACACCATAGTATACAAGAATAATATCGGCTCGAACCTGTAATGTGTACACAAATCTCTTTGCCTCACGATACCGCTTAAGCTATAGGCAAGATGTGTGCCATCCCTTGAATAGCTTAACCATTCACTCGAACCGTATTGGATTATCTCCGTGATTGACTCCTCAATCAACTTAGCATGGCCATGCATTTCCATAAACCATTACCTCGAGGGGCCCGAGATATCTCTCCAAAGGAGGGGCAAATTCCATCTTGATCACTCACATCCCACTCCATGTTTCATAGCAAACCCGAAAACTACCTTTATAACTACCCGATTACGGAATAGCGTTTGGTAGTGCCAAAGTAGGCTACTACACATGTTGGAATCCATGGTGATCTCGGTCTAAGGACTTTGTACCAACACTACCGAGACCCACTAATAGCACATTAATTCGTAGTGTCTCATGGTGGGTCTATCCAACAATGTGTTCTCCAACACATGTGTCCATGTTTATTGATTTGGTATCTCCATACCCATGATCTATGAGACATGATCACCAATCAATAAACATGCCGATCTTAGAATCATATTAGTTCCAATAATATGATATATGATCAGGGATCATTTAGAATTAGATTCATACATATAGAGTCTCATAAATAAGTCACGTACTTATTGATCAATACAAGATGTCTATTTCATGAAACTGAATAACACTTTATTCATAAATACATAAACATTGACATGATATCCAACATCTCCATGTTGCCTCTAGGGCATATCACTAACACTCTCCAGCTCTGGCCCATGGTAAACAAGGCCTTGAGGGAGGCTCGGCTGAAGAAAGAGGCAGCCAATCATCTATCCACCGCCAACCTGCGAGGTTGCTGCCCCTCCCCCAACAGAAGACTGAAAAACAAGCATCAATCTGGTAAACTCAATCTCGATCTCCCCACTAGTGTTTCGGTCAGCAATTCTCTCATTCCCCTAGTTCAAAGCGTGTCGGGCATAGCACTAGAAGCTCTTTTAATAAGAATGGTTTTTTCTACCCAACAGTAAAACTTGACGCCAACCCCTCAAAGAAGAGGAAGATTGCAGTGGTGCAGATCGATGAGAGCATGGGGAAGGAGGGACCTGTTCCTCTATCAGTTCTGCAGGGTTGGGGTATAAGCTGCGGGGTGTCTCCTCAGGAGCTCACCGACAAAGTTCTTATGCAAGTGACTGATGATGATGATGCCATTGAGAACGCTGCTGTTTCATTGGCCAATCCAATTTGATCCCCTTCCCCCCATCTTATCTCTGCATCAGCTTGTTCATTTGCTTTTACCTCCCTGGAACTGTGTTAAGTTTCTGGACAGTTGGACCGGTGACTTTGTTATTTTGTCTAATCATGTGGATGGATGTAATCTTAACTGGTTTATCCTTAATCCCTACTTGATCCCTATTATTTTTCACGGGCACTATCCCCATCATCTTTCTCTTTACTTGCACATGCTTAGACTGGCAATCAGATGTGATTTTTCTACCAACCTGGTAATGCTAGCCATTTCAAGCTCCTGCATCTCTTATCCCTGGTATCCCAATGACTAATCGGGATTGGAGCATTCTTTGCTGGAACATCCGGGGGATTAATGCCCCGAAAAAATGGGAGGCGATTAGAAATAAAATTGAAGAGAGTGCTTGCACTGTGGTTTGCATCCAGGAAACGAAAAGAGAGTCCTTTGACAGAGCTTACATCAGAAAACAAGCCCCTAAATGCTTTGATTGTTTTGATTTTATCTCTTCAGTGGGTGCCTCAGGGGGCATTGTCATTATCTAGAAAAGCGGTGCTCTTTCGGGGCTGGTGAAGGATAAACAAAGTTTTAGAATCTCCATTTGTTTCACCTCGATGCTCAATAATCGGTCTTGGAAGATGACAACTGTTTATGGCCCTTGTGACGAACTTTTACGTTCGGATTTTATCTCTTGGTTCAGGAGACATGATATTGAGGAGAATGACAACTGGATTTTTCTAGGACACTTTAATTTTTACAGATCTCTTAGTAACAAAAACAAACCAGGGGAAATATCATGGACACTTTGATTTTTAATGAATCAATTGGACATCTTCGTCTGGTGGAGTTACCCATAAAAGGTAGAGCTTATACCTGGAGCAACATGCAAGCAGATTCTTTACTCGAGAAACTGGACTGGTTCTCCTCTGCAAACTGGACGATAGAATACCCAAACACCACTGTGGTCCCGCTAGAAAGAATCACCTCAGATTACATCCCTTGTAAGATTGCTATTGGCTCTAACATCCCCAAGGCAAAGATCTTTCGTTTTGAGAACTATTGGACCGAGCAGGAAGATTTCATTAACACAGTGGCAGAATGTTGGTCATCTACTCCGAGCAAAGAGGATAAGGCTAAGAACATCTCAGCGAAATTCAAAGCCCTTAGAGCAAGCTTAAAAAGTGGAGTAAAAATATTTTCGATCTCAGCCTACTTATCAAAAACTGTAACTTGGTCATTGCTTTCTTGGATTCCCTAGAGGATAGCAGAGGACTCTTAGTCAAGAAACTAACCTTGAGGAGGGTAATCAAAAAGTGGCTCCATATCTGGTTACAATACAAGAATATCTACTAAAAGAATAGATACACTGTCAACAGAATAAAACTAGGCGATGAGTGCACTAAATTCTTTCACAGCATGGCAACAATTTCCTACAGACATAACTCCATAGTCCAGATCAAGAACGACAGTGGAATTTGGATCCAATACCATGAAGGAAAGGCATGACTTCTCTGGTCCTCCTTTAAAAATCGTATGGGTACCTCTACTGACACAGTCATGGTCTTTGATCTTCAAAATTGGATCTCTTCGATGGAAAATCTGGACTCTTTAACTTTGCCAATCACACATGAGGAGATTGACTTGATTATCAAGAAAATGCCAAGTGACAAAGCACCAGGGCCAGATGGCTCCAATGGTCTCTTTATGAAGAAGTGGCGGCACCTCATCAAGGAAGACTTTTACACTATGTGCAAAGCTTTTCAAGACGAAACATAGATCTACAACCGATCAATACCTCCTTTATCACTCTTGTCCCCAAAAAGCAAAACCCCGAGACAGTTGGTGATTTTCGCCCGATTCTCTTATGAACATCTCACTCAAAGTGATCAACGAAGTTCTGGCTGAGCGGCTGCAAAGTATTATTCTCAAGGTAATCCACCAAAATCAGTATGGTGTCATCCGGGCTAGAACAATTCAAGACTGTCTCGCTTGGAATTTTGAGTATATTTATCAATGCCAACAATCTCGAAGAGAAATAGTCATACTGAAACTTGACTTTGAAAAAGCCTTTGATACTGTCAAGCACTCAGCAATCATTCAAATCATGACTTGTCTCGGTTTCCCACAGAAATGGATAAACTGGATCAAGACTATCCTCTCTTCAGGATCCTCATCGATCCTCCTCAGTGGAGTTCCAGGGAAAACTTTCAAGTGTAAACATGGAGTACATCAGGGTGATCCTCTATCCCCTCTTCTTTTTGTTTTGGTAGCCAATTTACTTCATATCCTAGTTAATAGAGCAAGTCATGATGGTCTGCTTCAGCTGCCCATTCCTCAGCCAACGGAAGATTTTTCCATTGTCCAATATGTATATGACACAATCCTTCTTCTCCAAGCAGATCCAAAACAACTCTTCTTCTTAAAATTCCTGCTCCATAGTTTCCAAATTTTAATTGGCCTGCAGGTCAACTATAAGAAGTCGCATAAGTACCCAATCAACGTTAATCAAGACAAGCTAAGTCTCCTAGCTAACACTTTTGGCTGTGATGTGGGTGCAATGCCTTTCACTTACTTGGGACTACCAATGGGCACGACAAAGCCGACAATGGAAGATCTGACTCCAATGATGGACAGAGTAGAAAGAAGACTCTCTGGATGTGCCACTTGGCTCTCCTACTCAGGACGCCTGGAAATAGTCAACTCAGTTATCACACTGATAACAACCTATGCAATGTGCACCATAAAGTTACCAAAAGGGGTGATTAATATCATTGATAGAGCTCACAAGCAGTGCCTATGGAGAGGGAACAACACATAGAAGAAAGGTGGGAATCTGGCAGCTTCGTCAACGGTGATGCAACCTAAGATGAAAGGTGGCTTAGGGATTCTAAACCTGCGACTGCAAAATGATGCTCTTCTCCTCAAACAACTCTCCAAATTCTAAAATCAAGAAGAGGTGCCCTGGGTCAAACTAATATGGTTTAGGTACTATTCCTCCAAAGTCCTGCACGCCTCCAAAGAAATAGGGTCCTTTTGGTGGAAATATGTTCTTCGGTTAAATGAAATCTTCAGACGGATTGCAAGATGCCAGATTGGGGGAAATACTATTTGTTTTTGGGAAGACAATTGGAATAACATGGTTATAGCAGACAATTATCCCCACCTAACTTCTTTTGTTAAGAGAAGGTTGCTTTTGGTGACAGATGTTATGCAAACAGAAGATCTACAGAGTATTTTTCACCTACCTCTGTCGCAACAAGCCTTCAAGAGCTAGGAAACTTGCAAATGCAGTTACATAATATACCCTTTGATGACTTATCTAAGGACACCTGGACCCCGATATGAGGAAGCAAATACACTTCGAGACATTTTTACAACTACATCTTTAGTGCGGTTTCCTCCCACCCTTGTTACTAGCTGATTTGAAAGACCAATTGCACTCCACGTATTAAATTCTTTGCTTGGCTACTTCTGGTGGACAGATTGAATACAAAGATGATGTTACAAAGAAGACATATAAATGTTCAGGACAACAATCTGTGTGCGATGTGTGACAATAGGGTTGAAGAAGATATTGATCACTTGTTCTTTCGCTGTCCCTTCGCTTGTGCATGCTGGACATCGCTACAAGTTCAATGGGATGACAATATAGGACACGAGGACAGAGTTGAAAAGACCATCTCCACAAGCCCACTGCCATTCTCGGCAGAGATAATTCTAATAGCTACTTGGGAAATGTGAAAACTAAGGAATGATAAAGTTTTTCACCGTGCAACACCAACTTAGACGATGTGGAAGACAAACTTCAAAAATCAATGCTATCTTCAGATGTCCCATTTCAAGGAAGAAATCAAAACATCCTTCTGTGCTTGGCTAGATGCCTTTAGCTGATTGTTTGGCCCCCCAGGCCTTTCTATTTTTCTTTCTTTTTTCCTCTTTTGGGACTTTGTAAGTATTTCAGGTTGTATCCTTAAACTCCCTCTTTTCTAATCAATCAAAATCGATCGCTGCTATGGGGACCTCCCCCAGCTTTTTTTTCGGTCAAAAAATCTATTAGTCACTTTTTTCTCAGTGCATCTAATGGCATGTATTTTTTAACACCTATATTTTTTCATTCGTTAAAAAAACCTATAGCTTAAACTTGAATAAATTATAGTGGATCGTATTTAAAATGAAACACAAATTTGTGATCAGATAAGCATGTGAATATGTGCATCTAGGTTAGAAATAAAAAAACAACGTAAACTAAAAACTTCATCTCGTTGAAGAGGTGTGATTGATGTTTTTTATTTTAAAAAAAGAAAAAGGTGTGATTGTTCATGGATGAAACGGTAGGTCGGCAACGAGAGGGAAGGACAGAAGTTGACTTGGTTGGAATTAGCCGGCATGAACCGATGCAAATTCATTAGAACTGTTACTACTATAGTACTACATAAATGGCATGTGGGCAATGAGTTTCAGGTACAGAAAAGGGATCACATGCAATGATTCGAGTGAATCAGTCAGTCATCGAGCAACCCGTAGATCCGCACGGGTAGTATTCATGTTTTTAATGTTTGTATCAATTTTGCATATTCAGTAAGCATATACATAATATATAACAAAATTAGAGCTTCTTTGGAACAAAGGGTTTTTAAGAAATTTTTAAAACTGTTTTGGATAAATTCAATCCCATGAAATTTTTTTCTATGTGGTGGATCAAAGGAATTGTCATTCAAAAAAGCTATAAAATTCCTTTGGATTGACTCAAACATAAGAATTTTAGAGGAATTTTGACATAAGGTCCAATGTCTTGTAAAAAATCATTTGTCTATCTCTCTTCTAGTTCTTGCATTTTCCTGCTCGCTAGAAATCCCCAAGTTCCTTAGGAAGAATTATAGTAATCTTGCATTTTTCCAAACAGTTATTCCTATAGATTTTTTAATCCATATGGTGCTAGGACATCCTAATCCTATATTTTTTGGATGCTAGGGTATCCTAATAGGGTGCTAAGGTATTTAAAAAAACCAATAGTTTATATGTGCAGGCCATTTTTTACCCCTTATTAATAGTTTTGTTGGTCACCCGAAACTCTTTCATTACTGGAGAAACTTTTTTGCGTGCGGGCCGAAAGACATCTTCCTGTGCGGAAGGCCTGCCCGCATGCCCGAGATGGTCTGGGAAAAGACCATTTTCGCGTGCGGGTGGCCCAACCACACGAGAAGATCAATTATCCCGTGCGGTCGGCTTAAGCGGCACGCACGGGAAGATCCATTATCCTGTGTGGGCCACTTTACCTGACCGCACGGGATAATTGATCTTCCCGTGCGGTTCGTTAAGTTGACCGCACGGAAAGATTGATCTTCCCGTGCGCATTATTTTATGCGCTGCATGTGTTTAGGGCTCTCTCCTGTCTGTCCCTGTCTCTCCTCTCTCTCAATATATTATCGATCGATCGAGATTATGCATGTATACATATATATTTGCAAATGAAACATTTAACTATTTTTTCATAAAAAAGATATAAATGTACACATCATGCATGTTCATATACATATCATGTTTCGTCTCGCAATTTATAATAGTTCAAAAGCACATAAAATATAGACTTAGTTAGAAATGATTATATATGGTCTTTTCCCACTCTCTAAGTCATTTGAATTTATCGTCCGTTGTAAGCTTGCTCTCCGAATCGTAGAAATCGCCCAAATGGTTGCAGACATCGTGGCGGATGAAGCGGCAAATATCTACAACCAAGTTGAGCATGGTTCGATTGTCGAACCGGTTCGCTACAACTGGAACGGCCTCGATCTGTTTAAGAAGGAATACACATTGATATAGGTAGAAAAATTATATAAGATCGATCTTAACGTGTAAAAAGAAATTTTCTCTGAACTTACTTCTTCAAACTTTGTAGTGTATCTCCCGTAGATTCTAAGCATCTCGCACATGTAGTAGCCGCAACACTGTGTTGAATAAAATTGTATACGTACGTCAATATTTCAAATTAAACACAGTATAAAATGTTAGCATATAGTGGGCATGTAATTACCGGCCATTGTGTCTTCACGAGAAGCTTCTTCTTGTGGATTATTGACCGGTCCACCGTGTCATACGTAATGTGTGTGTGTGCTCTGTGTAGACAAAATAATTGTTTGAGTCAATTGTTTCTTCGAGAATAACAATAGACAATACTTATTAAATGGTGCATGATAGTACTTACAAATTCAACAAAACTACTCTAAATTATCAAATGTATTCTTTTTTTGCTCTCAGAACAACATCTGTAAAAATTGTAGTAGCATGAGGCGTTGAGGTAGGTCAGGTGGCAAGCAGAAGGCCTCCGTTCTGACCTTTCACACAAGGATTGACGTGGAGACCTTCACATGCCACCAAGCCTTTAACATGCCTAAATAATTCGAACCGTGTTTGAATGGCTCCGAGTTCATCATCGAGCAAAATAATTTATTTACAAAAATACTTCCTCCATAAAACAAAGTTCAAGTCCATATTTAAAAAAAGAGGGTTTAGGCTAAAAAAAGAGATGAAAGATGAGAGATCAAGGAGAGGGAGAGGAGAGAGACCGAGAGAAAGAATTTGAGGGAAAGGAGAAGGATAGTCGCATAACTTCTCGAGTCTAAAATCGCAGAAATCACAGCGTAAGTCTAAAATCTAAAGAAAAAACATAGAGAAAAAATTTGCAGGGGAAAAAACATAGAGACTAATATTTTCTACTAAAATTTGCAGGGAAGAGATGAGATATGAGAGACCGAGGAGAGGGAGAGGAGAGAGGGAGATTAGATTTGTAGGTCGTTCGGTAGGAGTGGGTATATGTATTTCAAAATCTAAAATCTAACCTAAAATCTAAAATTCATCAAAAATATTCACATGAACTATTTCACATCAAAAAAATTCACAGCAACTATTTCACATAAAAAAATAGTCCATTTACAAAATCATAACAGTCCATTTACAAAAGCATAACAGTCCATTTACAATCCTAAAATAAACAGTACATTTACAAAATCATAACAGTCCATACAATCCTAAAATAAACAGTCCATTACAATATAATTTTTACAACATTTTTGATAGTCCTAAAATAAATAGTCCATCTACAGTCCGTAAACAATCTAAAATACTATTCCATCATAATTTTTTATTTGATTCCAAATTCCAACATAAACAGTCCATTTACAGGGTATAAGGCATCCATCACTTTGATTCACAAATATTCACAAAAATAAACAGTCCATTCACAAATATCCATAGCAACAAAAAAGATCCTAAATCCTAAATCGTCCATCCATTCATCCATTTTTTTACATAATATATACACCCTATATGCTAAAATAAATTCATCCATCCATCCATCCATCACAAAAATTCAATTTGATTCATCCATCCATCCATAATTTTCACAGCATCCATTCATAATTTTCACGGCATCCATCCATCCATAATTCACAAAAACCCTAAATCATCCATCCATCCAACCATCCATCACGGCATCCATTCATAATTTTCACGACATCCATTCAAAAATTTCACAACATATTGTGTTTCACCTTTAGAGGTTGCGGGGCCAGTGAGGAGGGGTCGGTGGTTGCGGGGCTGGTGAGGACGGCGTCGCCGACGGGGCTAGCGGCGAGAAGGGACGTCAGCATTGGTGTGGGGGCCAGTGAGGCGTCGCCGATGGGGCCGGGCGGTGACGAGGATGTCGGCGTTGGTGGGGGTGAGGCGACGAGGCCGGGCGGTGAAGGGGCGTCGGTGTGGTGCGACAGGGTTGGGCGTCGCGGCGGTCGTGAGCCGGCGACTCGGGCCGGCAGGCGGACAACGACAGCCGTGGTGAGGCCGACGGAGAGAGAAAGAGAGAGAGAGATGGGCGGCGGCGTGGCTAGCGGTGGAGCAGGAAAGTGCAGCGCGGGGGTTGGGCGACGCGGGGATGGGCGGCGAGGACGCGGGGATGGGTGGCGAGGGCGGCGGTCGGCGATGGAGGGCGTGGGGACTTAGAAAAATTCGGTAGCCTAGCGGCACAGATCTGGATTTCGCCGGGGAGTTAGAAATTTTTGGGATCCCGTGTGCCTATATATAGGTGGCGATTATCTTGTGCGGGCGACTTAAGCCGCCCGCACGGAAAAAATCATCTTTCCGTGCGGGCCACTTAAATCGCCCGCACGGAAAGATGATTTTCCCATGCGGGTGGCTTAATATGCCCGCACGAAAAGATGGTTTTTCTGTGCGGCGCTTAAGCATGTTACAAAAAAGGAAGCAAATGAAAGAGAAGATCAAGCATGTCACATTTTATATTGATTTCAATCGAAGATTTCAAGTCTAAAACCTCACCTCAAAGAAATTGCCTATTTTTTGGACAGAGAAACACCGAGTTGAAAAAGTTCAAATATCTTCGTATTCAACCATAAAAATTTTAAAAATGAAAGCAAATGGAAGAGAAGATCAAGCATGTTACCTTTTATACTGATTGCAATTGAAGAATTCGAGTTGAAAACCTTCCCCTATAATTGCCTTTTTCTGGAGAGAGAAACACCAGGTTAAATGTGGCACTGTTGGGTTGGACAGATATTTTATGGCGCATCATCACGTGCGGCCCACTTAATGACCCGCACGGGAAAATGCATTATTCCGTGCAGGCCCTTAAGTGAGCCGCACGAGATAATGCGCAATTATCCCATGCGGGCGCTTAGGTGGACCGCACGGGATAATGCCTTTTCCCATGCGGTCCAGCAACTGGCCCCCTGAAGACCGGTTTTTCCAGGCGCAGCCACTTATGGCCTGCCACTTATGATATACGAGAGGGATCGTATGCATATGGAAATAGGAGTCAAATTTGGAAGGGAGTCCGGATTCGGGAAGATGGATTGAGATAAGGAAAGAGTTGAGTTGGAAGCTTGCAAGATAGGGTTTCCTATGTGGATTAGGAGTCCTAATTGGTGAGAAATTCGTGGATCTAATGCATGTATAAATAGAGAGGGAGGGTGTGCCTGCAAGATATTGATTTTGCAAGAGAGAAAGTTAGGGTTTCGAGTTTAGTTTGAGATTTTGGTGAGGAGTGTTGTTGTTGCACTTTGTAAACACTTTTAGATGCAATAAAGTCGAAATAGTTTGATCTACTTCTTCGAGAGTTTATTTACCGGTGTTTTCTGGGTCCCGACGGTCTGACCGCAGGTGTGCGAGCGGTCTGACCGATGGGTTGCAGCGGCGGTCCAACCGGAGTTGTGGCGGCGGTCTGACCGGTCAGGAGGGGCGGTCTGACTGGCTAGTATACAGTGGTGTGACCGGCGGCGACTTCGACAGCTACGGTTTGATTTCCTTTTCTAGATTGGTTTCATTGGTGAAAGGTAATCTTTTAATTCCGCAAAAGATTGTTGGTTTGGTTTTTCCCTACCATTCTCCCCCCTCTGGTAGGTTTGTTTACTCTGTTTCGATCCTACAAATGGTATCAGAGCCTCGTTCTTGATTCGATATTTGTTGCTTTTCTGATCTATTTGCCATGGCTGAAAAGTATTGAAACAAACCTCATATTTTCAATTGAACCGATTTTGATTATTTGAAGAAAAAGATGGAATCTTACATAACATCTCAAGGATATGATATTTGGCTAAAAGTTGCTCAACCTTATGAAATCCCTGAACACACTGATACTCCTGCTCTCAAATTAGATTTTGAAAATAATTGCAAAGCTCGCAATATTATTCTTAATGCAATTTCTTGCTCCAACTTTGATCGTGTTTCGCATCTTGCTACTACTAATGAGATTTGGAAGGCTTAGAATGATTTTCATACTAGATCTTCAAACATTAAAGAGTTGCAAAAAGACGTTTTCAAAAAGGAGTACATCAATTTTGAGATGACACATCGGGAGTCTTTGGATGACTATTTGGGCCGTTTTAACAAAATTTTGAGTAATCTTAGATCTGTTGATGCTTCTTATGAGGTTAACTATTCTCAATCTGAGGTTGCTCATCACTTCATGAATGGTCTTGATATGAAAATTTGGAATGTTAAAGTGACTTATATTCAGGAATCGGTTGACATGAACACTTTGACTTTGGATGTTCTTTGCACCAAATTGAAAACCTATGAGATGAATATTCTTTCTAAAAGGATTGATTCAAAATCTTCTGCTTTGGTGTCTTCTTCTGCATCTTCTGATTCTACTTCACAGTCTATGTTTGCTGCTTTCTCTGCCATGTCCGATAATCAACTGGAAGAAATCAATGAGGAGGACTTGGTATCGCTTGCTAATAGAATTTCTCGTGCGGTGAATAATGTCAGGTCCAGGAGGAGAGGAGGACCAATCCGTTGTTTCGAGTGTGGACAACTAGGACACATTCGATCTCAGTGTCCCAAGGCTGGAAAAGGTACACTGGAGGAGGCAAAGCCTCAAGATGGATCCAAGGACGCTAAGAAAAACAAAAAGTAGGCAAAAAATATGAAGATGAAGAAGTTCTATCAAAAGGCAATTGATGCGGCATATGAAGCGGTTCGAGAATCAAGTGATGTTGATTTTGAAAGTGATGAAGATGATGACAAGAAGAAGAACATTTCTGGGGTTTGTTTCATGGCCAGTAGCATTGATGAAGATTCTGAAGATGATAATGAGGTAACTCCTGCTCCTAGTGTTGAATATCTTCAAGATGTTATTGCTAGACTTGGTTACAAGATTTCTAAATTTGAAAAGAAGATTAATCAACATAAAGTAGTTATTGATTCTCTTAAAGCTGAAAATAATAGATTAAGATCTCTTGCTTCTGATGATGATGACTGCAAATCTTGTGAGGTTTTATTTGCTGAAATTAAGTCAATTAGAGATATTTATGCCAAGAAGCTTGATATTGAATCTGAGAAAACTTGAAAATTTGAATATTGTCTTGCTCTTATCTTTGCCATGAACACTAGATTGACTGATGAATTGTTTTTAACAAAAGGAGCTTTAAAGAAATGTCAAGTTGCCTTGTTTGCTAGATCTATTTTTAATGCAGTTAGCTCTAAAAGGTTGGAACAATCTAGTGCAAAACCTTGCTCATCATGTCTTTCTAATGAATTGAAATTAAAAGATGCCTTAAGTCGTGTTAGACATATGGAAGTAACAGTTAAGCAAGACGAAGTGTTTTCTTGTCAAACTTGTAGAAAACAGAAAGGTCTTTTGGATGCTTGCAAAAATTGTGCTACTTTGACTCAAGAGATTTTTTACTTAAAAATTCTTTGCAACATTTTTGATGGAAAAAGAATCTCAACATGATTTTGGATCAATCAAAGGTTAGCAGGAAACCGTGGTTTAGGTTTTGATCCCTATGTTCACTTTTTTAGGCATCCCCTTGTTTGAGTATAACCGAGAGAGGTGATATTTTGACTAAACCAGATCCTAAACCCATTGTGTTTAAATCTGCTGGCATCATGACTTCTTTGAATGCATCATCTTCCAAAACCAATGCTGTGATTGCAAAACCACTTGTTGCTACTTCTGTTGCTAAACCATCTATTTCTACTTGTGCTTCTAATCATCGTGAGAAATACACTTGTTCGTTTTGTGGAAAAGATGAACATTTGGTTGGATTTTATTTTAGACTTGCTCGAAAACTGAAAAAGGAAAGAGAAAATGTTTTTGCGAAACGACGATGGCAAAAATCGGGTTTTGGTTCAAGGAGCATGGTCGACCGACACCGACTAGTCGAGTCATATCGCCGCCAGTCGGGCGCGCCGGCTCGGTCGGACCGTAGGTACAGTGGCGGTCAGACCGGCCTCGGGGCAGTTTTTTGCATAATTCAAATCAGACTTTTGTGAAGCGACAAGGTAAGGTTTCAGGTAAGTCTGATTCTGATTTTGTTTGTGCATATGTACCCACTGGTTCTACTCGTCGTGTGACTCAGTGTTGGATTCCAAAATGTCTTATTTCTAACCCCAACACGGAGGCCTCGACATCTTCTTGTTCGTAGGTATTTTGATGGCATACTCCCCATGTGTGTGCAATGTGGAGACAACGGTTGCTTTTCACAGTAACATCAAGGTAATTTTGGATTGACATAATTTTATTCTACTCTCTTGATTATTAGCTTTTCATATGCTAGTGTTTCAAGTAGTAGTTTTTGTTAGTACAAGTGGATATATGTCAATTTATGAGAACCTTGGTGATATCGTTGGCAATTGGATGTCTTCTTCAAAAATCTTTGATTTCTTCTTGAGTTTTCTTTGGGGAGAATTGGAGGTTAATTAGAGGAGGAGTTTATGTTTTTTATCCTTTTGGCATTAATTGAGGGGGAGAGTTGTTGGCTCTTTGCTGTATGCATATTTTCTTTCTTCTTTTCTTTTCTTTTGCATTCATATTTTTAATTCATGCATGGTGTGATAAAAATAGAAAAAAGGAAAAGAAAATAAAAGGTGGATGAGTTGTGTTTTATATCTTTAGCATATTCTAGTGCTTGCTAGCAATGCTTGTTAGATAATTTGATTACTATATTAGTTTGTGTGCATTTTAGTAATTATATGAGCTTTTGATATTGCTTTTAAGTGATATGATACATGACACATAATTCTTTTACTTGAATTAATGAAATATGCAATATTGAAGCAAGTGCTTAGTTTGAATGATTAATGCTTTTATATATGCTTTATGAGTTGTTATTCCTCATATTAATCTTTCTGTTCCAATCACCGCAAGAGTACATAAATACTTATTTATATGAGAGAAAAAAATGAATATCGAATCCTTGGAAATAGTCTTGACGACAAGGACGTATTCGCGGTGAGATAACAAAAAAGGGGTGCTGAATACTTGGAAATAATCTTAACGATAAGGACGTACACGCAATAATTGAGAGAAAAGTATAAAAAGGTTCAAAAATAAAGAGCTAAAAGTTCTCTTGGTTATTTTTGGAGAAGAAATTAATTTGAGAAAGAGTATCAATGTCATAAGTATATATACTTGGGTTTTTCTTTCAGCCTTTGCACTTGTGAATATGTTGCATTTTAAACCATTGAAATCATGAATCATTAATGTTAAATTGATCTTAATTGTAATATTTTATGTTCTTGTTTTTACTCTAGTGCATGCTTGTTAATTATCTAGTCACTTTTCTATCTTGTTGTTGCAAAACATGTACTTGAGTTACTTTTGATATAATGCAATGCTCTTCCATGCTTACAATTGATGAACTCATTGTCAAAAGAGGGAGAACAAGAACACGAACAAAGTAACAATTTGTGCATTTGTGCGTCATTTTCATATTCAAAGAATTTTCCTTATTATTTTCCTTGTTTTCAAAAGTGAGAGATTTTTCTTTGAAATTTTCGGCATTAGAAATGCTTTTTGGATTGCTTCATAAAACATCACAAACCAATTGATTTTGTTGGGTTTGTCAATGGTTTCATCAAGGGGAGATTGTAGAATCAAATATGTTTATGGTGATTTGGTTTATGGTGATGATGTTTGGATTTGTGAAGTTGTGCACGTTTCTAACCTGACGGTCAGACCGACGGTGCGATCGGTCAGACCGGCCAGGCTTGACCGGTCAGATCGGAGGTATGTGCACGGTCTGACCGACCGACTTCGACTCGGCTTCAGATTCGATTTATCTTTTTGGTTTCGAATTGTTTTTTTATGGATTTGACTTCTAGATGGTTCATATGCGTATGGTTACTGCTGATATACTAATGTGAGTCAAGTTTGGACAAACTTGTGCTCAGAATATGGTTTCTTTGTCATATATGTGTAGGTATCGCTTGAGGCCTCGGGATAGTGTTGCTGGTGATGGATCGGAGTCGATTTGGGAGAAGTGGACGTCCAGAGATCAAGAGATCACGCGGGATACTAAAAGGCTAGAGGATAATACACGTGGAAGATGGAGAATTCATATGGTATACGAGAGGGATCGTATGCGTATGAAAATAAGAGTCAAATTTGGAAGAGAGTCCGGATTCGGAAAGATGGATTGAGATAAGGAAAGAGTTGAGTTGGAAGCTTGCAAGAGAGGGTTTTCTATGTGGATTAGGAGTCCTAATAGGTGAGGAATTCGTGGACCTATTGCATGTATAAATAGAGAGGGAGGGTGTGCCTCCTAGATATTGATTTTGCAAGAGAGAAAGTTAGGGCTTCGAGTTTAGTTTGAGATTTTGGTGAGGAGTGCTGTTGTTGCACTTTGTAAATACTTTTAGATGCAATAAAGTCGAAATAGTTTGATCTACTTCTTCGAGAGTTCATCTATCGATGTTTTCTGGGTCCCACGGTCTGACCGCAGGTGTACGAGCGGTCTGACCGGTGGGTTGCGGCGGCGGTCTGACCGGGCAAGAGGGGCAGTCTGACCGGCCAGTATATAGCGTTGTGACCAACGATGACTTCGACAGCTACGGTTTGATTTTTTCTAGATTGGTTTCATTGGTGAAAGGTAATCTTTTAATTCCGCAAAAGATTGGTAGTTTGGTTTTTCCCTATCATTCACTCCCCTCTGATAGGTTTATTTACTCTGTTTCGATCCTACAAAAACTATTGGGGGCCTCGTCTAGAAAAATCAAATCTGCAATAGTTTATCTCGATAAATGTATAGATGTTGGTTTTATTATTCGTTTATATTGGGGATTCTAGAGCATTCTATGGTATTTAATTGAATTCAAAGTATTAATTAAGAACTCCCTTGTATATGCATCAATTTCGTAAAGCCAAAATTTACCACTAGACATCGTAGTTTCGTATCATTTGTCTTTAAACAATCTCAAATCATATCTTTGTGATAGGGCACCCCACTTCCATTGTAAAATATAGCTGTCTAGATTGGTAGCAAAAAACAACTACACTTTAAAGTGGAGGTATTGGTTGCAAAAATAACTATATATATTTTAGAATAGGGTACACTATAACCGTTATTTTAACAATTACAATGCAACAGTATATATATATATATATATATATATCCTCTTGTCAAATTACATGTTCAATCCGGTTAATTTTTCATGCCAAACTATAGGAAACAAAAATATTTTTGTTCTTTTTGTCTGTGTGGATGGGGGAGGGGGTGGGGTTTGATAGAATTTTTTGTTGAACTTCGATAAATTTAAATTCAAAACTGGTCCTAAATTGTGGAAATTAAAACATTTTGATACCACCAACAATATGGAAATTTTAAAATTTTACAATTTGACAAATATTGGCTAGATAGTTTTTATTTTGGAAAGATACATATCACACTAGAAGGGGACCTACAACTTGGCATGGCGTAGAAATACCCATTCCAAATTTTTATCTCTCCAATGATAAAAATTGGATATTCTAGTAGGTTAGATTGTTAGTATTTTCCTTTTCCTTGTTAATTTGAGAAGTTCAGAAATTTCTGATTGATGAAGATATTTCTAGCCCTTTTGTCAGTCTAAGAGTAACTTGAAGGCCTGCACGGAAAGAGCTTCTCTGACTTAAAAGATAAAGGAACATAGGTATTCATGAACCCACATGTCATAGACATATGTCCTGTCTTAATTTAAGTTATAAGTTATAGGAGCCTGATCGGGCCTACACATAATATAAAACGTTTGGTGTAGAGACGACTAAAGATGCTGTTTAATTACTGTAGCAAATACACTTTTGTATTAAATTTGCAACAACTTCTGATTTATGGCAATCGGTTATGCTTCAATTAAAGCTATAGGTGTAATGCGTTTTCTTAACAAAAAAATACTGATTCATAGCCTGCTTTTCAGCTTTAATTTGAGCTTTTCCACTGTTATTAGAGAGGAACTGCGAACCATCTCTCTTAAAATTAAGTTGTGCCCACAGACAAGACTGAATTCTTATGCCTTGTACAGAGCCATAACATTTAAATTATTGTGTTAAGTTCAATGGTAAAATTTTGTTTGCAGAGCACTTTGATATTGAAATAAATACTTTTTAAAGCAATGAATAACATGACCTTTGCTTCAATTGAAGTTATTGTCACTTATTATAAAGTTTTTGGCTCAATTTGACCAATTGTAAATGAGAATCGAAGGATGACGATAAGACACAAGTTTAAAACACATCAACACAAAAAGGAGAGATACATCTTATTTAAGTAGCTACCCTATTAGTAAAGAAAGACATATCCGGTAAAAACCATCGAATAAGTAAAAATTCATAAAAACTAAATATAAAAGTTCTGTAAATTCATAAAAAATTACAAAAAATTACTAGAAATAAGTGTAGACATAAAATACATTATCATGAAATCTCAAATTCAAACTCTTTTATTATGGAGTAAAAAATAAATTTTTAATAAATAGTAGCAAAACACTATTCATGTGAAATTTGTTTTTTTCCTCAAATGAAGTTGAGTTTGGAATATTTGGTATAAATATATTTTATATCTATACCTATCTCTAGTAATTTTTTTATGAATCTAGTTTTGTAGATATGATTTTTATGGGTTTTTACTTATTTGATGGTTTTTACTGGATATTTCTCCATTAGTAAATGTTCGTTGATGAAGATATGCATGAGCATTATACTCCAGATTTTGATATTCAATGTGTATGAGTTATTTGTTCTTGTCACACCTTTATAGTTATGTCTAAAAACTAAGCCAATATATTGCCAAAAAGTAAATGCATATAAAATTTAGTTGGGGCTTTATAAAACCTATACAATTTCTACTTAGTCATAAAGACTAACATAAAGCAAAAGCAAATGCTTGTACTAAATATGTTGTTTGGTTTTTAGTAAATACAAGCACGTGAACTCCTAAATATGTGAGAAATACTACATGGATGTTTTAGGCCAAAAGAGACACAAACAAATATCCATAGAAAATTAGCAAAACTAACAGTGGAAGAATAGATGCTCGATAGTTTCGTTATGCATACGAAAGCATCATATTTTATTACCATTGCAACTTCTTCTCACTGAATTGTCTTTCGTTAGAACTACTTCTTTGAGTAATTACCAAAAAATCATTATTTTAAAAGGTATCTTCAATTTTCACATAATCTTATTCCTCTCTATGTTCCCGTTGGTATTGATATAAATATAGTAACTAGGAATAATCGTAGGAAGAATGCAAGATTTTTTATTTGTCCATTGATGTGAAACTTGAACTGATTCTTTTAAAAATGACGAGGAATTCCACATTCAAATAGGCCATAAACACTTTTGTTCCCAAAATTTTATGTACTCTTGTGGCATGTCATGTGTATATTGATACGTTCATTTGGTATTATTTACGCCTATAAGACAATAATAATCAGTAGATAGGCTGTCATTTTTTTCAATATCATGAGATAGCATGGCCCGGGGCTGAGGCTAAGGTAACTCTATTTGTCAGCCATGGGGCCTTGTGATAAGAGGACGAAAACTAAGAAATTCAGAAAAGTATGGGTAATTCTTGTATTTTCTGCACTGCATTCCAGGTCGTGATCCAGTCCCTGTTTTTAGATTGACTTGAACTGCGACTGATCAGCAACTGCATTTTTCAAGTCTACCTTGCTCTTCGTGACGATCCAGCAAGAATCTTGGGAGAGGTAAATCGTTCAAACACTTTTTGAGAGCTTAAGGCCTTGGTTCATTCTCAAATTCCATTATATATTTTCTAACGACATTACATCTCCTTTCTAGAAAAGAGTACTGGATATTTTAAATATACGCGAAAAAAGGCAGATGTGATTAGTTAAAATTTGAGTCATGCAGAGGTCCTGTAATTTATCCACTTAATTAATTCGCAAGGAAAATATCAGAATACTGACAAATAACAAACTGAAATTAATGATATCATTAAACAAAGGTGGTTCGTGCACGCGCCATTTGTATATGTACAAGTAGTCACATGTCGACTTGACCCGGATCGAGGCCAATTCAATGATTTTCTTACACTAGCATAGTACTCCGTGTTAGTAACGATTTTTTATTAAAAATAATTTATTATATATATTTTGAAGGCCGTTAAAAATATTTCTATTGTCTAGAGCGATGAAAAATTATAATAAAAGTGTTTAATCATTATATTTTTTTAGATTTTGTCTATAGAAACTAAAAAAGTCAAAGGGTGGTGGTGTGGTGACCAGCACCATCGCTATATCTTATACAGTAATAGAAATATAGTGAAATCCATCGCACCTCTGAGATACTCCACGTGGAGTAGCCCCAAATTATCGGGCTAAATTAAGCTAAAGTGAACTAATTAGCCGACAGCATTCCCCATTATGTTAAACAAATTAGCCGACGCCAACTCCAACCAGTCAGTTGCTCAAGTCAACATGTAGTTCCCTGACACGATCAAAGGGGATAAAAAATTGCAGATGGCTGCTATGCTATGCATCTTGCAATCTGTCTCCTGTAGGTTTAATTTCTTTGTTCTAAAACTTTTTAAACTTTACATACGTATCCTATGTTACGTTGAGTTAAAAATGAATTTTTTTGCCGCCACGCGACTATTGTAGCCAGGCAACATTGTTCGCAAAAAAAATATTACCTCCGTCTGGCGTGATCAGTAGGTTTATTTGGGAAAGAATTTTTGATGAGTTATTATTTTTAAAAAATATTCAACATATAAAAAGAAAGCCTCTCTTGTACTACATGCTGTCATGTCTCTATGATCTGGTCACTGTCAGGTGGGCCACTGTAATGTGTGACAGGGAAATATCTGCCGTGACGTTCGGACACATGGAGAAGTCGCTTGCATGATTGCATCACCTGTATTACTGTATCTACGTATTGTACGTACTACGTGTGATTGGGGGCAAGAAAAGAAAGTAGCGTGCGAAATTCGTCCACGTCGGTACGGGCCCATATATTAATTAACATATGGATGGGTACTTATTAATTTAATTCAGTATTAATCTACGATCTTATACTTTTACCCAATAGTCTCTTGCGGTTTTTCAATAACGCAGTTGACTTTTACGCGTGCCTTAATAATTTTTTTAAATATATAAAAATAAGTTACGTTTAAAATATTTTTTAAAAATAAGTCACAATAAAATTAATAATTATTATATTTTTTAATAAGATGATTGGTCAAATGTTATTCTTTTTTCTCTTTTTACTCCAAACTCTAACAACCTTTGTACCAAAATATTACTGTCGAAATTTGGTTTCGGCAATATAATTTCTGGGGTCGCAGTCCAGATCGTCAAGCACAATGGGTTAGAAGTAAAAGAAGATTTAGACAGGTTCAGGCCCTCTTGTGAGATAATACCCTACTCCTGTTTCGATGGATTCGATCCGCCGAGTGTCTTTATTGATCTCGTGATCTAAAGTTGAAAGCTAAAAGCTGATCTAGCATAGGATATATGATCTGATATCCCTCAAAGAACGCCCCTTACCCCCCTTATATAGTCTTGGGAGGAGGGCTTACAAATCGAAAACCCTCTAAGTCGGTTTCCTCAATCTTACCAAATCATGACTATAGGCCGATTGCCTTATCTCTATCGGCAATCGTAACACCCAAGTCATGTTTGGTTTATAGATATGGCAGGCGCAATCTATCCCTACCTCCAGTCGGATAAACTTGTCATGTAGATACCCGATTGCCATAATCTCCACAGTAGCCCCCGAGTCCTTTTCAATCGACGAGACAGCTCAACTTCAGACCAAAACAACACACAACCAAAAACCTCTTTGACCGAGTGCTTTTGGCGTCGAGTGATTCCATCATCTCTGCCTGAATCTTCCCGAGTGGCTCCAAAGACTGTGAAGGGCTGGAAAATATCTAAAAAATTCTCAAAAATAATTATCTAGGTGCATCTCCTGATGCACCTAATTAGGTGTAGCCCCCGACTATGTGGTTAGTCAAAAACAGACTAAGCATATAGTCAAGAACTATAAAAAAATCATTCTTATGTAGATGCTTAGCTCAAGCTAAAGCAACCTCATTACTCGGCAAGCTTACGCTTATCTGAGTGAATTTGCCCGAGTCATCTTAGAACAAATAACTCAATCAACCCTCGTGGGTGAAAAGCACTCGGTAAGCTCATGCTTATCTGAGTGGATCTACCCGAGTCATCCCGGAACAAATATTTTAATCGTCCCTCATGGGAAGCGAGTTTTTTCAATCATATGAAAAATATGACCAAGTTTTTAAATAGCTTCTGCCATAACACTGGTCTCAATCTATAAAGATCTTCACCAAGGTGGAAGAATAGCATTGACATAATCACTCAGTCAAATGCTAAAAAACCAAACAGCCCTTGTCATCAAGGCAGCTATAAAAACTTAGCTGTTGGTCACCTTCCAAGTTGCATCGTGCCAGCTTCTCATGAAGTCAAGCAAACCGTAGTATGGAAGGATTTTCAAAGGTACAGGGCATTCGGACACGTGCATATTACCAGGGCAAATCTGCTTAAGCTCATCCGCTTAAGTCCCTAAGGACACGCGTCGGGCCACACCTTAACTGGGCCGCAGATTTTCTCATGGGCTCGGCCCAATCACAAGAAAACCTAGCGCAACCCTCAAATCTTTCTATAAAGGCTCGAGGTCGTCCCCGCCTCTTCATCTTCCAAAAGATTCCCCTTTTCGCAGCACTGTTCACCAGTTCCTGCGGAGAACCCTAGACTCGCGCGCTCCCAAATCCATCCATCCAGGAACTCGCTCTTGGTAACAACCAGCTTCCGCAGCCAAATCTCCCAAGTTCCTTTGTCAAAATCCCCACTTTTTTCGACCAGATCCACTTCCCATCAACACCACACTCATGGCGGAGGAAAAGAAGATTCCGTTTGACCAATGGGCCACATCGGATGTGAGGGAATATACCCTTAAGGAGATGGTGAAGCACGGCGTGCTTCCTCCGAAGAAGATCGTGGTGGCGCCGGCGGCGTGGGAGGACTTCCCAACCCCGAACACCGGTGAGCTCGTCGTTTTTACTTCTTTCTTCTATTGCGGGTTCGCCTTCCCACCTCCGAGTTCTTCGGGGGCTCTTAGATTACTATGGGCTTCAACTCTACCATCGAACCCCAACTCGATGCTTCACATCGCCCTCTTCATTCATGTGTGTGAAGCCTTCCTTGGCATCCTCCCCCACTTCCAACTCTTCCGCCGCATGTTCTATCTCAAGCCGCATCCGAACAAGGACCACCCATGCGTCGTTGGCGGGGCAGGTTTCCAACTCCGCGGATCTCTCCGCAAGGAGTACTTCTCACTTCCTTTAAAGTCCTCCAATAAGGGATGGCACGCGGGCTGGTTCTACATTAACAACCTCGAACCCAGCCTGCCAGCCTTCGTCGGTCTTCCCCCTGTCCCCAGGCCAACTTGGAGCACTGTTCCAGTAGCCCAAGATTGGGACGAGGCCAACAAGCTGCTTGCGAAGATCTTGGCGATGAAACAAAAGGGTCTTCGCGGCGAACAGATCACTCGGCACTTCATCAGGTGCCGACTGGCGCCGATCAAGGAACGGTCAAAGCCGGCCTTCGAGTACGAAGGCGGGAAGGACCCCAATCGGGAAGATCCAGATCCACTCAGCTACGAAATCCTGAAGATCCGGATGTACAAGATCTTCTCGACTGGAATTGCAGTTGAGCGCGCCCTCATTCTGCCGGTTCTTCCCTTCAGCATCCACCGACCTCCTCCTCCGGTAAGCCGACTGGTTGCTTTATAGTGTCTTTTCATCTTGATAACTTGTCTCTTAGTGTTGTGCATTCTTTATCTTGCAGGAAAATGCTTCTGTTACCTCCAAGCCGTACAAGGTGTCCCACAATGACGCGCCGCGTCGCCCCGCCAAGAAGCCGGCTGGCGGGGTCAAGATCCAAAGCGATCCAGTCGGGAAGCGGGCGGCGCCGAGTGAGGACTCCAACAAGCGGGCGAGCAAAAGGAGGCTGATCATCGAGGATTCGGATGATGACGTCCGCTCCTCCGTCGAGACCCCACCTCTAAGGCGATCGCCGCGGACGGCGCCGAAGATCCGCCGGTCGTCCGGGTATGCTCTATAACGAAGTCCGAACTTTTCGTTGAAAGCTTTCTTTATCTTTACCCCAGCTGTATTCATTTTCGCAGAGGCCCCGGGACATAGATCCGCCGGGAGGTGAAGGGCCGACCCCTGCCGCAGCTCCCGAGGTGCCAAAGCCTGTAGAGCCAAAGCCCCGGAGCCCGCAACCGAGCGTGAGTGCTCCGGGAAAACAACCTTCGCCTCCGAAGAAGGATGCCCCGAGGAAGGAGCCCCGGCCGTCGGCGGGATGTCCCGGCGGAAGCCGGAGTCAACGGTCGGGAAACCTCGGCCGCGGCTCGAGCGGCCCGGCGAGGGCCACTCGGCGCATAGCCAGAGGAAGAAGGCCAGCCGGGCCGCTCCACCTAAGCGCGCAGCCACCGAAGCTGGTGAGATTTGTATCAAAGTATTCTTTTGCTCTTTTAGTTTGAACGTTTCATGTCTTCATTTGTCCTTCTTATTCGCCAGCCACAGTGGAGGAAATCCCCAGGTTGCAGTCCTCTGAAACCTGGGTTCCCCCAATTAAGATTGAGTGGCGGGACTCGGAGGGTCAAAGGCGGGGCATCATCCGACGAGCAAGCCGAGAGAGATGAACGGGATGCCCTTGTCGAAAGCTTGAACGAGGCGACCCGGCTGCTCAACGTAAGCCTTAGTCTTTCTCTTTTATTGTATTATCATTATTTTTCAGTCGGTCACTCTTCTGATTTCACGCGCAGAAAGAGTACTGCCGCTCCATGGCAAAGTCCGAGGTGCTGGAGAAGCTAGTTCCTCACCTGAACTCCTTAGAGGACGTTCAGCGAAAGCTGAAGACCACTCAGGAGGAGGCCGCGTCGAGGGAGGCGGCTTTAAGGAGAGAGATCGTAGAGCTTCGGGAGGCGAACCTCGACCTCCGAGGATCAATCGGGAGTAAGCCCGTCTCTCCAAGTTTCTTCATGATTCTTACGTTAACCTCGGTTGCTGACGATCTTCTTCTCTTGTAGAAAATTCTTCGGAGGTCCATTCGCTTCAAGTCCAGCTGGAGGCAGTCAGCCTCGACAAAGCCGAAATGGAGGCCGAGTTTGAAGGTAAGCTTCTTTGAAGTAACATTCCTTGCGCAGCTTCATTTCCGAGTGCTTTGCATGATTGGATGCTTTTGGCAGCTTACAAGGTTAAGACCCGAGCTCAATATGACGTCTTGCTTGAGCGGGTCAAACAAGCCGGAGAGGTCCGGGAAGAGGTCGCCAACGCTGCTGCGCCGAATTTGTTGTCCTTGTTCCACCATGGGGTCGGGACCAGCTCACTGGACCCAGTCGAAGTCTTCGACAAGCTCAGGCTAGCTCCTGACCAGTATTTGGCCAACATCACAGAAGCTGCCAACATGGGGGCTGGTCTGGCTCTTGCACAGACCAAGTCCCTTTACCCCCGAGTGGACATCCACTCGGTCGGGGAGGGCTTTGCTGACGGAACCACTGATGAACAGGCCTTGGATATGCTGAGTGAGGCGCATGAGGCAGCGAAGAAGATATCCATTGATGTAGTGAACAATTTCAGGATTTGATTTGTCTTCTGAACACCGTCTTGTAAATGTCGTGTGATTGTGATGCCCTGATGTAGAACCTGTGATATATTTAGTTTATTTATGTTAATGCCTTGATCCGAGTTTTTGTGTGAAATTCTTAAGTAGTTTTCGTCTGACTGTCACCAAGCCTAGGCTCGATTAGGTCATCGGAAAACTCTCAGTCCTTAGACACTGAACTCAAATCGAAGACCATTAAACAATGATAAACCAAATCATGCACAGAAGTTGATGAGGAAAACTTAAGCTTTATTGACATATGTACAGCCCCCGACTGCTAGCTCAAGAAGTCATCTTGCTTGAGATTGGCAGTCAAGGAAAACATGAAGCCTTAGCCAAATTAGGCATAAAATCGTCGAAGATGTTCAATGTTCTAGGAGTTCTCCACCATAGACCCGTCTTCTCGTTTTAATCGGTACGCACCGGGCCGAGTCACCTCAGCGATTATGTACGGTCCCTCCCATAAGGGGGATAACTTGTGACGATCTTTGGTGGTCTGGATCTTGCGTAGGACCGGTCGCCAACGATGAAAGCTCGTGCTCGCACGTTGCGGCTGTGGTATCTTCGAGCCCTTGAAGATATTTGGCCGATCGGATGAGGGCGCCTCACGGGCCTCTTCCAATCGGGTGAGGTCATCCACTCGGTCAGGGTCGTAGCGTTCATCGTTGAAGCTACGGACTCGAAGAGATTCGTACTCCATCTCATTTGGCAACATGGCTTCTGCGCCGTAGACCAAAAAGAAGGGAGTCTGGCCGTAGCCCGACTGGGTGTGGTTCGCAGCGACCATAAGACCGAGGGAAGTTCTTGGACCCACTTGCCCGCGTAAGGGTTTAGGCGATCGAAAACGCGGGCCTTGATGCCTTGGAGGACCATGCCGTTGGCTCATTCGACTTGTCCATTGCTTTTGGGATGGGCTGCGATGCGTAGCGATCTTGATTCCAAAGTCCTCGCGAATTCCTTGAAGATGCCTCCCGTGAATTGAGTCCCGTTGTCGGTTATGATTACGTTTGGGACGCCGAAGCGGTGCACGATGTTGAGGAAAAGTCTCGTGCCTTGTCGGCGGTAATTGTGGCGACCGGCTTGGCTTCAATCCACTTGGAGAACTTGTCGATTGCGACGAAGAGGTGTGTGAATCCTCCCGGAGCTTTTTGAAAGGGCCAACCATGTCCAGGCCCCATACCGCGAACGGCCAGGAAAGTGGAATTGTTTGTAGCTCCTGGGCCGGGACATGGCTTTGTCGGGCGAAAAACTGGCAGCCTTCGCAGGTTCGTACAACTTTGTCCGCGTCGGAGACCACGGTGAGCCAAAAGAAACCTTGCCTGTAAGCTTTGCCGACTAGAGTGCGTGCTGCCGCGTGGCTTCCGCATATGCCCGAGTGGATGTCTTGGAGTAGCTGTTTCCCTTCCTCGGGTGTGATGCATCTCATTAGGATTCCGGAGGGGCTTCTCTTGTATAGATCGGAGTCAACCATGACATATGCTTGGCAACGACGCCGGACGCGTTCTGCTTCATCCCGGTCATCCGGCAGCTCTTGCTGGGTTAAGAATTTGATGAGCGGCGTCCTCCAGTCGGTGTCGGTCATGGCGACTTCGTTCGCAACTTGCTCGTTGAGGGTTGCCTTTGCCGTGATGGTTGGTTCATAGAGGTGCTCGACAAAGACGTCTGTTGGGGCAGCTTCGCGCTTACACCCGAACTGTGCCAACTCATCGGCTGCTTCGTTGTTATGTCTCAGGACGTGTGAGAGTTCGAGCCCGTCAAACTTGTCTTCAAGCTTACGGACCTCTTGTCGGTAGGCCTCCATAGTGTCATTTAGACAGGACCAGTCCTTCATTACTTGGTTGACGACCAGCTGGGAGTCGCCTTTCACGATGAGCCGACGTATCCCGAGTGAAACTGCGAGACGCAGTCCATGTAGGAGGGCTTCGTACTCGGCGACGTTGTGTGAGGCGGAGAAGTGAAGGTGAAGAACGTATCTTAGCCTTTCCCCGGTCGGGGAGATCAGCACAACTCCCGCTCTCAAGCCGGTGATCCTCTTGGATCCGTCGAAGTGCATGGTCCAGTGTTGGAGGTCTTCCCGAGGTACGTTCTCTTGTTGTTCAGTCCACTCGGCCAGGAAATCTGCCAGGGCTTGCGACTTTATGGACGTCCTCGCCTTAAAAGTCAAGTCCAATGGCATTAGCTCTAGAGCCCACTTGGCGATGCGTCCGGTTGCCTCGCGGTTGTGGATGACATCGCCGAGTTGGAAAGAAGTGACGACGGTGACCGAGTGACCCTGAAAATAATGTGCCAATTTCCTCGCGGTTATTAGAACACCATAGAGTAATTTTTGTACCGAGGGTAGCGAATTTTGGCTCCTGCCAACACTTCGCTAACAAAGTAGATTGGCCTCTCGAATCTTCGAGCCCGTCCTTCTTCTTCGCGCTCGACCATGAGGACCGTGCGACCACTTGGTGAGTGGCTGAAACGTACAACAGCAAAGGTTCCTGGGGCTGAGGCGAAGCCAGGACGGGCGGCGTTGTAAGGAATTCTTTGAAATCTTCAAAGGCCTTGTTGGCTTCCGTGGTCCACCGGAAGTCATCCGTCTTTTTAGCAATCGAAGAAGGGCATGCCTCGTTCGCCGAGTCGGGAGATGAAGCGGCTTAGCGCCGCCATGCGGCCGGTGAGCTTACGGACGTCTTTCCGGTTACTCGGGGCTTCATGCTCAAGATGGCGTTGATCTTCTCCGGATTGGCTTCAATGCCGCGATGTGACACCATGAAGCCGAGCGGTTTGCGATGGAACGCCGAAAGTGCACTTCTCCGGGTTCAACTTCATTCGAAGGCCCGATGTTTGCAAAAGTTTCTTCTAGGTCGGCGATCGGTCTTCTTTACGCTTGGTCTTGATAACAACATCGTCAACATAAGCTTCTACGTTCTTGCCGATCTGCGTTTGGAAGCATCTTTGGATCATGCGTTGGTATGTGGCGCCGGCGTTCTTCAGGCCAAAAGGCATGGTGATGTAACAGTAGGCCCCAAACGGCGTGATGAACGATGTCTTCAAGCAGCCGGATTCTTTCAAGCTGATCTGGTGATAGCCCGAGTAACAATCCAAGAAACTCAGGAGTTCGCAGCCGGCTGTTGAGTCGACGACTTGGTCGATGCGAGGCAGCCCGAACGGATCTTTGGGGCAGGTTTTGTTGAGGTCAGTATAGTCAACGCACATGCGCCATTGCCCCGTCTTCTTGCGGACCAGGACTGGGTTGGCTAACCAGTCGGGATGAAGGACTTCTTTGATGAAGCCGGCGGCCAAAAGCTTCGCGAGCTCTTCCTTGATAGCGTCTTTCCGGTCCTGCACGAATCTGCGTAATCGTTGTTTTATAGGTTTGGCGTCATCTTTGACGTGCAAAGAGTGCTCGATCACCTCCCTAGGAATTCCAGGTATATCAGATGGTTTCCAAGCAAAAACATATTTATTATTTTGGAGGAAGGTGACGAGCGCGCTTTCCTATTTGGGATCTAGGTCGGCGCCGATTACAGTAGTTTTCAAGGGATCCGACGGATCAAGGAAGATCTTCTTGGTCTTGGCGTCGCCGGATCCCGATTTGGCTATCTTCTTCGCGGGGACTTCGCCCTCTGCCAAAGTTTATGCAGCCAATCGGACTTCTTGTTGGCCACGTAATCTCTCGCGAGATTGGGCCATGTCGCAGCTCTCCTTATCGCAGGTGAAGGCTTGCTTCACATCGCTGCGAAGAGTGATGACACCGTTGGGACCCGGCATCTTCATGCAGAGGTAGGTGTAGTGCGGGATCGCCATGAACTTGGCAAGCGCAGGTCTTCCAATGATGGCGTGGTATGCTGTTTCGAAGTCGGCCACTTCGAAAGTGACGTTCTTCGTTCGGAAGTTCTCTCGGGCCCCGAAGGTGACAGGGAGAGAGATGTGCCCGAGTGGTGTAGATGATAGCCCCGGGATGACTCCGTGGAAGGGGGCTGAGCTTGCCTTTAGCTCGGCCCTCGGGATCTGCATCTCATCCATGGTCTTGGCAAACAGGATGTTGAGGGCGCTGCCCCTGTCGATGAGGACGCGCTTGAGCCTGATATTGCGGACCACGGGATCCGGGACGAGTGGATAGCGCCCGGGTGAACCACTCGGTCGGGGTGATCCGATCGGTCAAAAGTGATGGCCACTTCGACCATCGCAGATGCGAGGACTTCGGGTTGAGCCGCGTTGACCTCTCGGTCGGTTAGCTTCGTTTCCTCTTGGATTCATAGGCTAGCGGTCCTCAGAAGATGTGGTTGAGCTCCCCACTGGGTCTTGAAAAGGTTCGGCATTTTCAGCCGCGTTGTTCTTTTTGGCGCTGACGGACCAGCCTCGTCGATCGGCTTCTTGTTGAGCTGCGCCGCGTCTTGTGGGCGACGCTTGTAGATAAAAGCAGTCCTTCGCCGTGTGCTTATGATTCGGATGATGGGTGCACTGGGCGTTCATGATGGCGTCGTAGGCGGCGACTCGGGGACGATGTTGAGTGTTGGAGGTTGCGGCCACTAGGTCCTCAGATCGGCGCTTGCGATCTTTCTGGCCCTGGTTGCTGTTGTTGCCGCCATCCTTCTTAGGATTGCGGCTCCCTCCCGCTTGCTTGTCTTCCCTTACGTCGGGCCGGTCTTGACGGGCGGCCTTGATGGCGTCGTTGGATTTGGCGTATGAATTCGCCGTCTCGAACATCTGTTTCACCGTCTTCGGTGGTTTGCGCCGAACTTCCCGATTAGCGGCTCATCACGGACTCCCTTACGGAAGGCGGCGATGATGATGTCATCGGTGATGTTCGGGATTTTGTTGCGCTTCTCGGAGAAACGACGGATGTAATCCTTCACGGGCTCGTCCGGCTTTTGGATGACGTTGTATAGGTCGAAGTGTGTGCCGGGCCTCTCGAAGGTGCCTTGGAAGTTGGCGATGAAGTGGTCCCTCGGCTCGCTCCACGAGCCGATTGAGCCTCTTGGCGAGGCTCGTGAGCCGGTTCGGCGAGTTAGCGAGGGCCACGGGCGGAGTAATTGGCCATGGCCTTGTTATCATCGCTGCGGCACGGATGGCGAGGGTGTAGACGGTAAGCCAAGATTCGGGGTTGGTCTTGTCATCGTACCTTTCAATCTCTGTGGGCTTGAACCCACTCGGCCGGTGCACTCGGCGGAGCTCCCAGTGAAGGCGGTACTCCGTCGTCGCCCGCTATCGGGTGATCCCCTCCGATCTTCCCGAGTGCGTCGGTCTCGCTCCTGGTAGCGACGATCGAGGACTTCCCGCAGATCACTCGGCGGGGTCTTCGGTTGGCTGGTTGGGTAGCTGGAGCTGTTGTTGCGGCAGACGCGATGGTGGACAGGTGGACGTCCGTGTCATTTGTCGCGGGAGTCGACCGTTTGCTCCTGGTACCTCAGCGTGGACTCGCGGGGTGGGCCTCTTGGCCTGGTCGTCGACCGATCTGGCTCGGGCCTCTTATAGTCTCCTGACCTTAGAAGCGGAAGCCGGCTCTTGTCTGGTGTTTCAGCCACGGACTCAGTCGGCCTCCGTGCCGAGGTGGTGGGATGGCCGTTAGCTGTGGCAGCGACGATGGTCTTTATCTTGTCGAGTATTGGAGTAACGTTGGCGGGTGCCGTCTCCATGACGGTGTCCAAGAGGGTGAGCGCGGCAACGGCGTTACTGCTGTGGCGTTTGGAAGATGTTGGTGTTGCGGACCCGTGTTTGGAGGATGGCCTCCGGCGGTGTCCATGCACGTAGGTCCCGCTTCCTCTTGTCGGCCTCGTCCTTGCGTTGTTTTTCCTCTTCGGTCGTCTTGCGCTCGTGCTCCATCTTGACTCGTTCTTCTTCAGCAAGCCTTCTGGCCATGGCTGAGTCGGACTCGTCCGGCTCGGCCATGAGGACATCAAAGCACTTCGGCTCACAGTCCATGCGGCAATCGGAGTTGTTGGCTTCGTCGGAAGGGATGCCATAGAGGTTGTTGAAGCCGGCGGAGCTGAGGTATCCATTGAGCTCCGAAGATGAGCGGGAGCCGAATGATGGGAGGATGACGGCGACCTCCCTTGATCCCGGGTAACCCGGATCTGGATCGTTCCAGTCCGAGTCAGAGCTTGAGGGTGTGGGCTCCTCCGAGTGGGTCGCCGCCGACTCGGGGGAGTGAAGTTTGCTATAGATCTCGACGGCATTTGGTAACCCAAACGGCATCGAGAGGTCTTCGTCCGAATAGATCGCCTCCGTCGAGGAGGTGAGAAGATTGGCGCAGATTTCGGCGGTATTCGGTAATCCGAATGGTGCCGAGTGAAGTCCGTCGTCGGGGAAAGTAGATTACATCTTGGTCTTCAAGACGTCGTTGTAGGTCCTGGCGCTGTTCGGAAACTCGAACGGCGTCGAGTGGATTTCTCCTTCCGACTAGTCTGAATCCGAGTCGAAGGAGGAATCGTCGGCGAAGTAGGCGGCGAAGTTGCTGAATCTTGAAGGAGATCCCATCACGCTTGTCAGCGAGATTCGTTGAAGAGGTCTCGACGCGCGGTCCCCTACCTGACGCGCCAACTGTCGAAACTTGGTTTCGGCAATATAATTTCTGGGGTCGCAGTCAAGATCGCCAAGCACAATGGGTTAGAAGGAAAAGAAGATTTAGACAGGTTCATGCCCTCTCGTGAGGTAATACCCTACTCCTGTTTCGGTGGATTCGATCCGCCGAGTGTCTTTATTGATCTCGTGATCTAAAGTTGAAAGCTAAAAGCTGATCTAGCATAGGATATATGATCTGATATCCCTCAAGGGACGCCCCTTACCCCCTTATATAGTCTTGGGAGGAGGGCTTACAAATCGGAAACCCTATCTTACTCTAAGTCGGTTTCCTCAATCTTACCAAATCATGACTATAGGCCGATTGCCTTATCTCTATCGGCAATCGTAACACCCAAGTCATGTTTGGTTTATAGATATGGCAGTCGCAATCTATCCCTACCTCCAGTCGGATAAACTTGCCATGTAGATACCGATTGCCATAATCTCCACAATTACAATCTAAGATGACTATGAATTTGGATGAGTATTTTACATCATAAATTTATTTGGCATTTTGCTTAAAAAAAGCTACAACAAATTATTGTAAAAGTTACATGACAAAGCTCCAAATTACAAATTACAGCTTAATTAAAAGAAAAAAACGCTTTGAGTATCACTTAGAGACTGGTTGGCTAGTCAGAGTATGCGTAACCATGGTTTCTTGCAACAGTTTTTAAAAATTATATGTAGTCCTAATCTTTCTTAAACCAGAAAAACAAAATCTTTAAAATCAACGTTGATTCTTGTGTTGATCAAATTTTGCTTCTATTACATTTTACGACTGACGTCGAACCAAAATAAAAGATATTATTGGAGAGTAACTGACACGTAACAAGTCATTCAACGCCGCGCCAACAGAAAACCTCTAATGCGACATGTCACAGTGATCTAGATGTCACCGTCGGACGTCCGAAAAACCAGGTCTATTGCTACCCAAAGTCTAATGACTAGCAGTTCAATACAGTAAACGGTTCAGTAATCAATGGTTCATGGCTGTAAGAGTGGTTTAGCGGGTCAAACAGGGTGTGTGACACCCTACAACTCGATTGGACCGTTCGATACATTTTCGTTTTTATGTTTAATAGTGCAAGTGGCCTGTTGATTAGATCATTTTTAAGAGGCATAATTAACCGATCTGTCCCCCCAAAATCGCGTGCAGCTAGTGCAAATTGCTCTGTGTCTTTATCTGGTGAAGCTCCCGTGCAACTGTACCGTGAAAAATATATGCTTGTCGTCTTCTAGAACATCCAACGGTATGGACATCGAAATGTCCAAAATGCAATTGCTCTGCTAAAAAGGAGTGACCTGGTCAAGTGCTTTCACTTCTATTAGTTTTTAAAAGTAGTTTTATGGTCCTGCTAATGTGTTCGAAATGTATCCAAAGGTAACATATATTTCAGCGTAAAGTGGTTTTGAGAGTATCAAAATTTACGTTAAAAATTTACGTAACTATCGGCATGAACCATATAAAGAACACTAAAATTGATATCACTTAATTTTTAAAGAGAAATCAGTTCAGCCTCAATGGCAAGATGTGTCTAGCCAGGATTTATTTCCACATTTATTTCTGCCATATATGTTAAGTTGATCATTGATTGCAGTGCTTGTTCCGATGCTTATTTGCTATTCACAAATGGACTGACAATAAGGGGTTGTTTGGTTGAGCGACTAAAAACATTAGTCCCTCTATTTTAGTCTCTTTTAATCCCTAAACTCCCAAACAGAAGAGACTAAAAGCAACTAATGGTAAGTCCCTTTAATAGTCTCTTGCTAAAACATTAAAATACAAGAGTTTGCTGTCTCTTTAATAGGATGTCATCAATTGCAATTAAACTACAGTTCATGTCATAA
The DNA here is from genome assembly GCA_019925245.2 of Oryza australiensis. Taxonomy (NCBI): domain Eukaryota; kingdom Viridiplantae; phylum Streptophyta; class Magnoliopsida; order Poales; family Poaceae; genus Oryza; species Oryza australiensis. The sequence continues at coordinate 53,746 of JAIFGZ020000489.1, read as the reverse complement.
TCAAAAAATCAAACCTGTAAATTTATAACTATGTGACTATTTATAATTTACAGCATCCTCCACTCATGAGCTTCGGGCCCAGGTGTTCCTGCCTCTTCTTTACACCTAATTAATGTTAGTGGTCTTGACCTAATTTTTCCTTTTTTCCCAATAAAAAGTCAAAGGTGGCTCGTGTATCTGTCGATCGAAGTATATTAGCTTGCTTAACCGTGTCTATTAATGCAACCTTATGTATGTTTAGTGGTAGGATTGTCGTACAGATAGGTTCATACTTATTATTGGAAAAAGACCACTTAACACGTTCAAACTAATTTGTCACACAGTATTATATCAACACCATAAACTGTTTTTTTGGCATTTTAATTGCGTCTTGAAATTGTCAACTTTTCTGTATAACTAACATACACAGACACCTTATACCTTATTTAATGCGCGTCAAATTTTATTATGAATGGCCATGTGTGAGTTATTTTTTATTGAAATATTATTGTGTTATATCCTAAACTAAGATTGAACTTATTTAATGTGCTTTGAATTCTGGTAATGATTTTTTTCTAATTATCCTTGTATATAAATTCTAAACTAAACTTATCTTTTCAATTTATAAATGTGTGTCGAGACAATAGATGTGGTTGGTACGAGAAATTTTTGGGTACTAGGACTCCCTGGAAGGATATCTTACACAAAATTTGCCAAAAAAATCCAATTTTTTTAGATTCTATTTGAAATTATATATATTTTTATTCTATTAGTCCTGCTAAAATGATTGAATACTTATATTTAGAATGGGTTTTACACCCAACAAAATTTTAAAATTTAGATAAATTTTGTTCAATTATCAATTCTTTTCATGTCTTTTTTTTCAAAAATTTTTTGGAGAATTCCACTCTATGTATCACCCTTGAAATGCTTTGATATCTGCAATGCGGGACGAAGATATAAGTGGCTTGAGCCTATAAGCTTCCACGGGGGTAAAGACACCCGCACTACTAAAAAAACATGTATAGGTTTCGGTTCAACAAAAATCGATACATATTAAAACAATAGGTAGCGGCTCTAAAGAAAATCGACATCTATACTGTAGGTATTAGTTTTTTAAAAACCAGGTGTATGTTCTAAAGAAAAACCGACACCTATACTATAGGTGTCGTTTTAAAAACCGAACCTATAATATATTATATTATAGGTGTCGGTTTTTAATAAAACCGATACCTATAAACTGAGACGAGCCGCGCATGTCCTATAAATCGAGTCGGTCGGTCTGACTCACTCTCATCCTCTCACTTTCATCCTTATCTCTTCTCACTCTCACTCTCATCCTTATCTTCTCACTCTCACTCTTATCTCAAGCCGACGGGAGGAGGGGAGGCGGCGGGAGGAGGGGACGCGACGGGAGGGGTGGCGGCGGAGGCCGGAATGGTCGGGAGGCGGCGGGAGGAGGGGAGATGGTGGAGGTCGGGACAACGGCGAGAGGAGGGGACGTGGCGGGAGGGGTGGCAGCGGAGGCTAGGACAGCGATGGGAGGAGGGGACGCGGCGGGAGGGCGGTGGAAGAGCCCTTCCCCCACCGGATCTGGCGAGGGATGCGGCGGCGGCGGTGGAGGTGCCCTCCTCCCGCCGGATCTGGCGAGGAGAGACGGCGGTGGTCGAGGTTCCCTTCCCTCGTCGGATCTGGCGAGGGGAGGCAGCGGCGGCGGCGGAGGTGGTCGGCGTCGGGTTGTTGATTTCCACGGGCGGCGCATGTTCATTCTTTTTTCTTATTCTTGATTCTTGTTGATTTTGTGCACTACTTGTTTCTTGAGTGTGGTTGATCTGTGAATGTGAATGATTATTGTTGTTGAGATTTGAGAATATTGTTGGAGAATATTATTGATTATTGATCTATGAAGATTGTTTGTTCTTTGTTGATGTGTTCATGGCGCTCGAGGGCCCGAGGGGATCTGTAGGGGAGCTACGATTGTTTGTTCTTTGTTGATGTGTTCATGGCGCCCGAGGGGATCTATAGGGGAGCTGCTAAATGCATTGGCTCGAAACGAGCCGATACATCGAGCCATTTTTTGGGCTCATGGAACCTCAAAGGTACTGGTTCCTAAACCGACACCTTTAAGAAGACAAGAAAGATGCTGACTAATAGGTGTCGGGTCGAAAATCGACACCTATGAAGGTTTTCCAACGGAACCTATAACCCTTTCTATAATAGTGCTGTTCTAAATTATCTCTCCAATTAAATAAGAGATATTAAAATAGAGGTTGTAGTATTTTTAAGCAAATTATCACTAAACTGGAGTATCATGTAACAAATACACATTCCTAGATTGTTCTACGCTAAATGCAGGAATTTACGATGTACAGTACCAAGTTTTGGCAAATAGAAATAAATGGACATGGTCTTTGAATTCCCATCTGAAATTGACTTGCTGAGGCCACCTAATGGTGCAACCCACGGTGCTTGGTACATTCAGTATGATGTTCAACTAACCACATTTTTATTTTAAAATGTTATCCATAAAAAAATAGTGCGAGAAGGGGTACATGTTATGACGTAAAAATTAATATCATTTAAAGATCTTTCCCTAATTTATTAGTGACTTCATAGATCATATATGTAATTCAGATGCTATGGTCATGTTAAGATTATTTATTTATCTCCTAAAAGATCATTTATTGATAAAAGCATATTAGTACAGATCATTTCATCTATGACGGTCTCTCACATGCTTGAATTTTGTGGGCTGTCACAACGAAGTCATCTCAAACAAGCCTAAAAAGAGGCCGACAAAGAAATACTCGCACAAACATGTTAGATGTGCAAAAGTTTGAGCCCGTCACGGATGATACATATCGGTGACGGGCTTAAATCACAGCCCGACAAAGATAACCTATGATATCTTTGTCGGGCCCCAACAGAAGCCCATCACCGATGACTCTCATATGTAAAAAGGCACCAACCAGAGGCCCGATTGAGATAACAATTAGGCCCATCACCGATGAGTGTCATCGATGACGGGCTCCAACCTGAGGCCCGATTGAGATAACAATTAGGCCCGTCACCGATGAGTGTCATCACTTTAAGCCTGAGCACCGATTCAAATCTACACATGAGCGCAAAACTTTTTTTTAAGTCCACACGTTGCGAACCCTAGCACCGCTGTTGTCTCTCGGAGCCCCAGCACTATCGCCGTCTCTCGGAGCCCGTCGCCGTTGTCCCTCACGCCTTCCCGAGCCCAACGTCGTCGTTCTCCCTCACCGCCATCGAGCGTCGCCGTCCCCGAGCCCGAGCGCCACTGTCCCCGAGCCCGGCCACCGAGCGCCGCCGTCCTTGACCCTAAGCCCGGCCATCGAGTGTCACCGTGCCCCAGGTAAGTCCATCTCCCTCATATGCTTCCGTGCTTCCTCATGTGTTTCCCCCATTTGTTTCCATTAACCCCTAGCTATCATGTCTAGTTCGTGCGTGTGTAACAAGTTTTTACGCACATTGTTCCCGTTTTGTTCTCTAATTCGAAGTCGGTTTTTAAAACGGCCATAACTCCGATTGAGACGTTCCATATATGAAAATCGATTAAAATTTTTTTGGATGCGTTCATCCCCTGCTTTGCCGGGTTCGGCGATTTTATTTTTCCAAAAAACTAGTCAGAAGATTGTCTTTTTGAGCCTGGAAACTTTTTTTCAATTCTGAGTGTGTCTTCTAAATTTTCCACCGGCCACGTCTTTCACTTGTTTAGACTCAAATTTTCTGTGGTTACCTCTCGTGTGCTTCTAAGTCAAGAAAAATATAAAAAAAGAAAAAGAAAAAGGCCCACAAAAACAACAACATCCCCACAAAAAAACAACAATCCCATAAAAGGAAAAAAAAGAGAGGGGCAAAAGAGAAACAATATCTAAAGGAGCATATAGAAAGGTGTAATGTATAGATTTGATAATGTCACTTTTTGTTTTGGTTGTATAATGGGACATGTATAGATCTGAGATAATGTCACTTTCGTTTTGGTTGTATAATGGGACATGTATGGATCTGAGATATTGTCACTTTCGTTTTTGTTGTATAATGAGATTGTTATATAATTGTATATATGAATGAGAATGCTGGAAATGAGAATATATATCACTGTTTCTCTAATTTTTCAGCGGGCATGGCTAGTAAAGCCTGAGACTAGCCAAAAAGCAAAATTTATTTTTTTGGGAAACACTCATCGGTGACGGGCTTAAACTTAAGCCCGTCACAAATGACATCATCTATGACGGGCTTAAGTTAAAGCCTATCATCGATGTTAGTCATCCATGACGGGCATTAATTGAGGCCCATTTGAGATTATTTCATCGGTGACGGGCCCTGATCAACTGGGCTTTTGGGTCAAACCTATCAGTGACGGGCTTTAGTTTAGGCCCGACAAAGATAAGTGTATCGGTGACGGGTTTTTGTTTGACAGAGATGACTTCTCACATCACTGACCTTTGCGCTGTGACGGGCGTTGCACCCAACACAGATGAGGGTTGTCGTCCGATTGAGATGAGGGTTCCCGTTGTAGTGGCATCAAGATTAAATTGTATAGGTACATAGCACCCATATACATGTTGATAGAAATTAATTAAGTTAATAGAAAATTGTTAGATGGCTAACGGGTATAAGTAACTGTTAAAAATTAAGGCTGGATATTTTGATTTTTAATGAGAAATTTTTGTGTTTTCTTTTATTTAGTGGAGGCCTCAAGATGGATGTGGGTCTAGAATGTAATTTTTCTGTTAGCTTTTAAATATAGTCAATATGGATATTAAATTATTGATTTCACCAAAAACAATTACAGTAGGTCAAAGAGAACATAAGTTGTTAAAAGGTTATGATTATTTTATTTATATTGTTCCTATAAGTGTTAGCAACAGGAGAAAGAGAAGAAAAGGGACAGAGCTAGATCTGATAGGTGGAGATCCATTTGTGATCTTTTTTCAACAAAGATATATTTTATTTTAATTATCCTAGATAGAAAAATATAGAGAAAGGAACACCGCACGGGGACGAGGAACGGGGACGAGGAGGGAGGGGTGATTGGGATGTTTTCTTAAATGGAATGATTGATATAATGACCTAAAATAATGTGTTTGATGTTTAAGTTGAAACTGATTGTCGCATGTTTTGTTTTTCTCATTATGTTTTTGGATTTTATCTAACTTAAGAGAGACACACGTGACGGTTTAGAAACTTTATAAGATGTTTAATGGATTTAAATGTACGCGAATTGGGAGGGAGGGAAGGAGGTTTTAAGTTTTTTTGAAACAAATAGATCTAATAATGACCTAAAATAATATACCCATCAATTTTTAGTAGAAACCAATGATTGGATGTTTTTTCCTTAGAATATTTAGGATTTGGTATAATTTTAAAATGTCTAGCAGTTTATAAATATTTATAATATGTTTAATGGACTTTAACTCTGCACAGGGGTGGGCGGGAGGTTTGGGATATTTTTAAAAAATAAAATAATAGCTCTAAATATTCTTTTTTCTCTAATTTAAAAATATCACATAACGATTTAGAAATGTTTGTATGATGTTTAATAAATTATAAAGGGACAGAGAGAGCTGGCTAGACCTAGTAGGTCAAGGCCTATTTGTCAGTTTATTTCTCATAAGAATATTTTTAATTTTAATTATCATGAGAATATAAATAAATAAAGAAAAGCATAGAATATAGAATGAAGGTAGCATACGTACTTACATTTTACGTGCACACGCTGCAGAGAGGCTGGGACGGAGGGAAGTTTTATTTTTTAATATAGATATAACAAGCTAAAATAATAGATCATCGATTTAAATAAAAATCGATGGTCAGATTTCTTCACGTGACAGTACGAGAGCATTTATAGGGTGCTACGTGACAACCCAGGTATAGGAAGTTTAATGAAAACTTTATACGAGTTTTGTTGAGAGTTGAAATTTGTGGGAGTGATTCATACTAACATTACGCTGCTGGGAAAACCCTATTTAGGATTTGTAACCTTTTTAGTCTCGGGTTTCAAACCGAGACAACAAAGGGAACTAAAGATGTCTATATTTAGTCTGGTTAAAATAACCGAGACTAAAGATGGCAGCATCACGTGACTGGCTCCGTCATCTTTATTCTCCGTTGGTGTTACCAATCGGGACTAAAGGTTTTTTATTTTACTCTGCTAGCTTGCTGCTTATTTATATATGATGCATACATAATTTACACACATATATATATTTATACATATATGCAATATGCATATATATATATAAATACATAACACAAATATATATATTTATACATATATGCAATATGCATATATACATATATAAATACATATTTTACATACATAGATATTTATACATATATATGCAATATGCATATATATGTATAAATATATATGCACACATATAAATATACACATATATTACATTTCTAATTAATTTTCTTGTTCTATATTATATATTACAAAAATTTATCTACGATGTGGATCCACGACCACTCCAATCCCAGTGGAATGCTCTCACGGGATTAATAATTTGCTCGTTGATAAATCCCATCGGTATTCTCGAGAAGCCGTATGAAATCATCATGGTGGGAGAGTTTATCCCTTATGCAAATAATCATTATTCAAAAAAATGAGAAATAAATATATGAAATCAATAAGAAATCAAGTCGTAATGTATGAATGACTATTATACGTACATCCGGATCACGGGACATGTGACTTGGTGAGTTAAGCGTTGAATGTAGTCACGGACGTAATATCCGCACAAGTTTGTCCCCTACGCTTGTTTTGCACACTAAAGAAGATACGACAACAGATTTAATATAAATTTCTATTTTAGAACAAATTAATGATTCAATATAGTTTTGGAGCATGTATTCAGGAAATTTCCTTTTCACTTCAAGCTTTTCATTCCAAAGCCCATGGACCTTCTCACGAGCCGTGCCCGTGCCCTATGTGCAATTACAAGCTAGTAATTATTCAAGAACCGCATAGTAGCAATAGCAACTAAGATGACATTACCTGTCTAACACTTAAAAATCTTTGCGAAGGTAGACTCTGGTTTATCCATTGAATCGTAGAAATTGATCTGCGAGTGGCTAAGGTCGATTAGGAAAAGAATCCAATGGAATCTGCAAATTGCATGAGATAATATATATGAAACTGTATATGTATGAGATGGAAACTGTATATAGTAAGAACTCATGTTGTATTGTACGACAATAGTATTCAAGTCTTATAATGCTGCTACACTAGCATATGGAGGATATTATCCTCTATTTCCACGGGATATTGTTCTAGCATCACTGTGTTAATTTTGCGGGGGTTCATGAATCCTATTTTCATCCTTTCCCGCTCATTGCACTCGTGGATGACTATTCTACAACGAATAAAAGAATTTTAGTCAGCTACATACAAGGAGCTAAGGAACGGAATAAATTTAACTGATCAATACTTACAAAACCCGCGTGGTTATAATAGAGATGTCGAGAGCGTCCAGCTGGTATAGGTCGAAGATGTCCTCGAAGCGGATATACATTATATCATCTTCTGCTTCGAAGAATGTATCATTTCTGATCCGCACCATGATCATCTCTGTACCTTTGCCTGAAGCTTCCATGTACCACTGGTGGAAGCGATACATCTGTGTGGGGAGAATCTTGTGCTCATCACGCTTGACAAGAGGCCGTTCGAAAGTATACTTATATTTTAGCTCAACCTTCTAGATAGTTGCACGTCCGGATAGTTGGTCCATTGTTATTCTGGCATCTTCCATAAATTTTCTTAAATCATCTCTTTGTGGTTGCACCACCATTCAATGGATTTTTTAGGTTGCATCCCGAGCTGCAGGACATCTTTGGCCTTTGCTTGTCACCTTCCTGATCGTCCTATCATAGTCCGACTGCGGTTTCAGCTTGGCCGGTGGTGTTAAGTACATCTTCTTGAAGAAGGACTTGGTCTTCGCAGGTATTGGAATAGACTTCTCAGGAGACTTCTTCTTGAAATGTGCCCTGACCTCAACTTGGACGGCCTCATTCAACTCCTCGGGAGTCTTGTCGTACGACATTTTCTTTGGGGTGAGCTGATCAAGTTTTGGCATCTTGCTTCTTGGTGAACTGGTTGACATTGACTGCGCGGCTTGAGCTTTGTGCTTAGGAGGCGACGAAGGAGGCTGAGTGACGACCATTTAGGAGTCGGTGCTCGTGGAGCGACGAGGAGGAGGCGGAGAAGGGCAGGGAGTGGGAGACCGTTTAGGAGTCGATTCTTGTGGAGGCGACGGAGGAGGGTGGGGAGTGGGAGACCGTTTGGGAGTCAGTGCTCGTGGAGGCGACGGAGGAGGCGGAGGAGACGGTCCACGCGAGGGAGACGATCCATGTGGCGGAGACGGAGGAACGGAAGCCGCTTCTCGCCCGGGAAAGACGATGAAGGGCTTGCTCCATAGAATGATCCCATGGGCTACGTCTCCTAGTATCGTCTCCCCTTCTCCTCCAGGGATATCCAGCTCGAGATCTTCATAGCCTCATTCCACTGTTCAATTTTGACTTTAGAGTACCTAGGTGAAATGGGCATTCGTGTGAGTCCCTCTTATTCAAGCAGTATCGCCATGCCCGACGCCGCCTTCACGAGAAGAGATTTTATTAATTAGTAATCAATCTTTATTGACAAGTTCTTGAAGGGAATTTATATCATAAAACTATGAGCATACCTTGATTGTCAGGTTGTTGAATGGAACATGTAGCTCAGAAGGTGTCCGGGGCATGATCTCGTCAATAGGGCATGGCGGTATTGCTAGAGCTTCTAGGGCCTGTTCAGCCATATGGCCTGCAGAAGCGCAGCTGCTGCGCTGATGCTGTAGTTGCGGTCGATCTGGTTGGCTCACATGTTGGCTCCGTAGCTCGGCCATCTGTTCGACCACCTTTCTTGCCACTATGTCATCGATCTATGCGATTTTTAGCGCCATATCAGCTAGCTTCGCATCCGTATCTCGCTTCCTTCTCATGCGGCTCCTGTAGCTTTCGATGTCCTCTTGGAATCCGTATTTCTAGGGAACGATGCCTTGTTCTCGCGTTCATCCCAGATGCTCAGGGTTTTGTAGTGCAAGCATCAGCTCGTCCTTTTCTCTGTCGGGCTAAAATGAGCCCGAGGCAGAGGCCTCCACTGCGTCTTCTAATCTTTTGGTGGCTTTTTGAATTGCATTGCCGAAGATTACGGAACCATCGGCAGGATTGAACGATCCGCTGTGAGCATAGAACAATTGCTTTGATCGTTCCGGCCAGTTGGCTATGGCCGGAACGATATCTCTGGCTAGGAGGTTGGCTTCCATCTGCTCCCATCTAGGCACTGCCTTCTGATAGCCGTCTGACCCTAGCTTGTGATGGTACTATTTATTAGCCGCATTGGCCTTGTTCTTTTCAATGAGCGTTTGCGCTTGCTCTCCTATGTTGTATTGCACAAAGGCCTCCCAATGATCTCACAACTTTGTGTGGACCCCCGATTTTGAGTCGGGAATCTTTCGTGTTCATAGTACCATTTCCCTGGATCAAGTAGTTGGTACCCACGAATGCAGTACTGGATAATCAAGTGCGCATGCACGAATAGTCTTACAATACCATTATTACATAAATAGGCCCGAAGGCATTGTTCATCCTACAGGACCTTATGGTCCGCATACAATATAAAAACGAGTTTAGATAAGGCGGCGGAAAGAGGCGGCGGCTTGTCCATTGCCACGAGCAACGGCCGGGACTAAGATCTAATATGCGCCGTCGGTTCCCTCGTCCTCCGGTGGTAAGCATATGGATCTTCCGGCTCTTCAACTCCATCAGCTGGGTTTGTGCGTATAGCAAGGGTGAGTACCAACCGTACTCGGCAAGTCAACACGAGAATTGATGCATATGACAGGGTTATTCAAAGAACATGGCTAGGGTTATCTTTGCGTAAAGCTAGTTTTCACAATTCTTTTCACAAGCCTATCGTCTAGCCAAAACAAGTTTTAATTTCATAGTTCATTAACCGGCGACGTTCGTCTACCATCCATCGTGATTCCAAGGATGGCTTCCCGCCTCCGGTGCGTCATGATTTTTCGGGAGTCCACCCCTTCTCGCATTCTCGAGAAGTTGATCCACCAGCGAACAAAATCATCATGCAAACCCATTCCAGCATTTTTAAGTTCAAAGTCTAGCCAAGCGAAAGTCTTGTCACGATGCTCAATATCCGCGAGCACGGCTATTCGAATAGATTGATTCATTCACCTTTGCGGTGGATGTACACTTTACCCGTACTCCGTGACAGCCCAACAAATGAGCCTACGCCTCAACACATGAGACGGCCACGGCAAAGCCTTTCGATAACCTCACTTTGGCGTACCCGCTCCATGAACTTAAGCCCTCATGCACTCTAGCCGTCCTTTTCTAGCGGTGAGAGGAGTTACGGCGCACCGGGGTAAGGGAAGTCTTTTCGAGATCTTTAAGTTTAATTAACATCGGTTCAATCCCACCATTCATAACAAAGGCCGCAGCCTCATCCTCATCCCATAACCACATCATAGAGAACCATGTATGCAAGGATACGCCTCCGCTCGGCTATCTAGTCGGCTAGGTCTATACCCATTCGAAATACGGTTGTTGGCTCGTTTCCGACTATCTCATGGCTCGGTCCTTAATTGACCGGGTCGGCACTTGCCTTTTCCGGAATCCACCCAAAACATCCGGCCGCCCAGTGTAAAACATTTGTATAGTACTTTCGGTTTTCATCAAACTTAATTCATCATGGTCATGTGGCGCTCATGTCTCCACATGCCGAATCTCAACTACCTTCCCTAAGGTAGTTGCCCAAGCACAAAGCTTTTCCATAAAGTCATGAGTATGCATAAATCTAAGCATGGCTAAGCGGTTTACCGAAGTTATGCTTCGGTTATTTGTATCACAACGCGAGTTACAAGGAGTAATTCTAAAGGTACTCAATAGCAAGGAATGGCACAACAAGTATAGGTAACTCGGTAAAGCATGCATGTTTAGAGTTTAAAATAACATCATTTCGCAATTGGGATCAATATGTTCAAAGGGTGTGAAGACTTGCCTTGCTCGCACGCCGGTTGAGTGGGGTCTTCCGCGTAGTCGGCGTTCACTTCTTCGGACGCTATCCGTACGTGCGAAAAGAAGGGTTGAATCCAATTAAAATCCAACAATATCAACGAAGAGAAAGAGATCTCGAAATGACCGCGGAAAACGGATTCCAAACACAACCTCAAACTCCGTAAATTTTAATAGTGAATCAACGGAAAGAAGTCCAGCTAAACCGAGCGAGCCATCTAGTAATAAATATATATTTTGTTCCTAAACTCGAGGATATCCCAAAATAATTATATTTCTAATTTCCATAACTCCAATAATTGATCCTTAATATTGCAATTATATTTGCTAGGGTTTTGAAATTCAAATGGCCGAATAACGACATTCATGCTTAACAAATATTTAAAAAGGGCTCATGTAAACTCCGATAACAAATTAGAGGTAGGACAATATTTGAATTCAAAAAAAAGGACAAATTTAATCTAGAAATTACTTTCTCCAAATATTTCTTTTTGGAGGAAAAAGAATATAATACTCATTCTTAGACAATAATATTTCAAAAACCCTATCTTTTTATCCTAAAATATTTCCAAAACATTTCAAAATATTTTACCCAAATTTTCTTCACTATTTTTCTTTTTTTTCTATTTCCCTTTTTTTTTCTTTTCCCTTCCTTTTTCTTTTTCCTTTCTTTCCTCCTCTTCCTCTGTTTACGCTCTGTTTTCCCCGGCGCCGACGGTGAGGGAGGGTGTGCGACGGCGAGGAGGGCCGGAGCTAGGGAAAGGAGGGCGCTACACCATCCCGAGACCACAAGGGTCCCATTTCCTCACACGGCCGAGACCGGGAGCGGCGGAAAGAGGCGCGACGGCGGGTGGTTCGGCGGCGGTGGCGCTCGTCGGCGGCAAAATCCGGCGAAGCCACGCTAAAGTGAGGGGTCTACGAGCTTGATGAACCCCGGGGATGCTAACGGTGGGGTTGGTTCGGCCGGAGAGGCCTTTGCGGCGGGGCGGCGACGGCGAGGTGGTTCGGCGGCCGAACGAGAGGAGTTCAAGGGTTCGCCGCCGGCGATTTTCCGGCGACCAATTGGCTCGGGAGCTTAGGGGAATTAATACCTAGAGCACGGGGATGATGATGGTACCTTCAATTCGGGAAGAAATCGGCCGAGGGTGACGAATTTCGGAGTGTCGCACGGGCGGTCGAATTAGGGTTCTTCCGGCCGAGCTCCGATCTTTCCCAAAATTCGCGCAATGTAGTGGCTAATCCTTGGGGGAAATTTGGGGGAAAGCACGAGCGAGCACAGGGAAGGATTTTCGGTGTTGGGGGCTTGGTCGAGGAGGCCGATTTATAGGCGGTCGTCGGCGAGGTGGTTCGGGCGCCCAGGTGCGGTGATAGGCGCGACGCGCGCGCACGTCGCGGCGACGTGCGGCAACTGCAGCTAACGCATGCGAGTACGGCGAGCGCGGTGAGGCAGTGCGCGAGAGCGGGAGGGCAGGCGCCGCGGCAAAGGACGGCGTGGTGCGGACAGTGTTCGCGCGCGCGGCCGCGAGCGGCATGGCGGCGTGTACGGCGGTGACTTTGGGGACATTCGGCATGGCGCGCGTGTACATGCGGCGACCACTGTGCGTGACCGGAGCCGATGGCGCTGGGAACATGCACGCGCGAGGTCTCGGGTACGGCGGGTGACGCGCGCGCGGCTGCGAACGGGCGGTGTACTCGGTCGAACACTGTGAGCTAATGAACGGTGCACTTTTTCATTTATCCCGATTTTAAAATCCTATTTTCCATTTCCATTTCTTTTATCCCTTAAAATTCTAAATGAATTCTAATATTCCCAAAATAACTTTGAGATTATATTTTCAAACTTTTCCCCCACTTTTTATTTTTCAAAATATATTTTTCATATTTTTATTTCTTCTTTTAAAATCAATAAATTGGGGTCTTTAATTAAATTCTAAATTCATATTTCCTTTTCAAAATATTTTTATCATCTAAATCCAAATATTTATTATTTTTCTTCCACCAGTTAGGGTTTAAACCAAAATATATTCTTTTTAAGAATCTTTTGTAAGTCTCCAAAATTAATATGTTTACCCTTCTTCAAATTCATATATATATATTTTGGATTATTTTCCCCACGGGGGTCTCAAAGCTTAGGGATTTAATTCAACTTCACTTCAAAGCAATTCCAGAAGAATTTCTTACGCAACTGAATTGGCAAATAAAATTGAAAAACACGATAAGAAGCAATGATTCCAAAAGTTTTTGCGAGTTCCGATTTTCACGTTCCGAATTCTACTCCTTCGATTTTCGGGATGTTACAAACCTACCCCCTAACAATAAATCTCGTCCCCGAGATTTTCTTACCGGTTGCTGAATAGGTGTGGATATTCTGTCCTCAGGAATTCTTCGCTCTCCCAGGTAGCTTCTTCTTCGATGTGATTACTCCATTGTACTTTGTACATGCGCCACGACTTGGTTCGTGTCTTCTTTTCTCGCTTCGTCTAGTATCTTGATTGGATGTTACGGATAGGTAAGATCACTTGTGGACATGGATGGCTTCTAAAGGAGCTTGCTCTTCGGTACCCGCAAACATTTCTTCAATTGTGACACGTGGAACACGGGGTGGACATCGGAGAGATTCTCGGGCAGTTCCAATTGGTAAGCCACTTCTCCTCTCCTAGCGTTTATCAAGAATGGGCCCACGTATCGTGGTGCGAGTTTCCCCTTGACTTTGAACCTCTGTGTTCCCCGTAGTGGTGAGACCTTTAGATACACGTAGTCACCCTCTTTGAATTCCAATTCTCTTCGTCGAGTGTCCGCGTAGCTCTTTTGTCGTGATTGAGCGGCTTGTAGTCGGTCCGGATCGGGCGAACCTTTTCCTCGGCCTCCTTGATTATGTCGGCCCGAATACGGTTCGTTCACCGGTTTCGACCACATTAATGGGGTTCGACATCGGCGACCAAATAGAGCTTCGTTTGGCGACATCTTCAAGCGGCTTGATAGCTATTATTATAAGAGAACTCGGCGTACGGTAAGCATTTCTCCCAATCCTTGGTGAAATCCAATGCACGAGCTCTCGGCATATCTTCCAGATTCTTGGTTCGTCCTTTCGGTCCGCCTCGATCGCAGTGGATGGTAGGCGGTGCGAAAGCGAGATGACTTCCGAGTGCCTCGTGGACTTTGCTCCAAAAATGAGATGTGAATTGGGTACCACGATCCGATATGATCCTCTTTGGTACACCGTGAAGACATACAATCCTACTCATATATAGTTCCGCTAGCTTGGCGCGTTGTAGTTAGTTTTCACTGGTATAAATCGCGTCTTGGTGAGCCGATCTACTATTACCCAAATGGAATCGTAGCCAGTCGTAGTCTTGGGTAGTCCCACTATGAAATCCATGCCTATCTCGTCCCATTTCCATTCGGGAATCTTGAGTGGCTGCAGCAAGCCAGCTGGCCGTTGATGCTCAGCTTTCACCCTTTGGCACACATCGCACACGGCTACGTATTCGGCTACATCCCTCTTCATATTGGGCCACCAATATTCTCCTTTCAAGTCTTGGTACATTTTCGTGCTTCCGGGATGTAACGAATATGCTGATTCGTGGGCTTCCTTTAAGATCAATCCCCTCAAACCGCCTCGTTCGGGCACACGATTCTTTTCTTGTACCACAGATTCCCTTGTCATCCACGAAAACTCCCGAGCGCGTCCACGCCATGCGTTCCTTGATTTCTGGGTTTCCTCATTCCCTTTTGGGCTTCCTCTATTTGAGTTCTCGGTAGGGGTTGGATTTCCAATGAGTTCACTTCTCGGGAGGAATCGGGTGCGGATTGAGTCGGCCATTTCTTCTTGAAGTTCGGCGGCCATACCCCCAATTCCATGTGATTGCATTGGGCTTTGCGGCTCGGCGCATCGGCCACTACATTTGCCTTGCGGATGATAATGGATTCCTAGGCGTAATCCTTGATCAACTCCGCCATCGCCTCATCGTAGATTGAGATCGAGTGAGTAAAGAAATATTTTAGGCTCTTGTGATCGGTATACACATCACGGTGGTTCCCGATCGAGATAGTGCCTCCAAATCTTCAATGCGTGTACAAGCTGCGGCTAATTCCGGGTCGTGTGTGGGATAATTCTCTTCGTGGGGTCGTAGCGTCGCGAGGCATACGCCACGACCTTCCCCTCCTGCATCAATACTCCTCCCAATCCTTGCCGGGATGCATCACGGTACATCACGAAGTCCTTCCGGTTGTCGGGTAAGGTCAAGATTGGGGCGGTGGTTAACTTTTCTTTTAATTGGTCGAAGGCTTTTGGCACTTCTCATTCCATTCAAACTTCTTTTCCTTCTTCGAAGTTGAGTCATAGGTCGGGCTACGGTGGAAAACCCTTCAATAAACCGTCGGTAATAACGGCCAAGCCCAAGAAACTCCGAACTTCATCAGCGACTTGGGTGCCTTCCATCCCGTAACGGCTTCGACCTTGGCGGGGTCTACGGCTACTCCTCCGGCTGAAACCACGTGACCAAGAAAAGCGACTTCCTTGAGCCGAACTCGCATTTGCTGAATTTTGCATACAGTGGTGCTCTCATAACTTTTCCAGTCACGAGTCGTAGATGCTCCGCGTGTTCCTCATCGTTCTTGGAGTAGATAAGTATATCATCGATGAACACCACCACGAATTTGTCCGGGTATTCCATGAATACCTTGTTCATCGAGTTCATAAAGTACGCAGGGCATTGGTTAATCCAAAGGACATCACTTTGTGAACTCGTATAAGCCGTAACGTGTAGAGAACGCCGTCTTAGGAATGTCTCCGGCTCTAATCTTCAACGATGATATCCGACCGTAGATCAATCTTTGAGAACACTGTGCACCCTTAAGTTGATCGAATAGGTCATCGATCCGGGCAGCGGGTACTTGTTCTTGATGGTTACTTCATTCAGCGATCGGTAGTCCACACACATTCTCATACTCCCATCCTTCTTTTTGACGAAGAGTACGGGGGCTCCCGGGGAGAAGAGCTGGGGCGTACGAATCCCTTCTCTTGTAGTTCCCGTATCGCTTCTTGAGTTCCTCTAACTCGTTGGCGGCATTCGATAAGGTCTCTTGGATATGGGGGCGTACCGGGCATTAAGTCGATGATAAACTCTACATCGCGATCCGGGGCATTCCGGTAATTCCTCGGGAAATACATCCGGGTATTCTTGTACTACGGGCATTCCTCCTAAGGGTAGCATGGTGAACACTCCCGCAGCTTGCTCACATAGCTTTGGGTTTTGATCCATAGTTATGCTCATCGGTGATCCCCATGGGGTGGATACCGTGACTTCCCTTCGATTGCAGTCTATAATCCCATTATTTTTGGTCAACCAATCCATCCCGAGTATGACATCTATGGTTTGGGAGATAACACCATAAGGTTTGAGAGAAACACCACGTCTCTAATCCGTATGGGCACATTAATGCGAGGCATGGGGTACGGTTATGTCCCCAGGTGAGTGTACCAACATCGGCCTCTTAAGTGCTACTTGGTGTAGGTGGTGTTGTTTGCTTATTTGGGAAGATATGAATGAATGCGAGGCTCCGGAATCGAATAAAACTTTAAGCGGTGCGAGTTGATAGAGAACATACCCATCACTACGCTCCGGTCCTCCCGAGCTTCTTCCGCCCGCACATGATTCACGACCACGTCGAAATCCGGTGGCGGCCTCGTTGGGTAGCGGGGTCTGAGCAGGACCTCGTCTGCCGCAGGGGTGGGGTTCCTCGACGGGCGTTGCATTGGCGCCGGTGCGTACGGGCGTTGCGTGGTTTTGGGCAGCTATTGGAGTAGTGCCCGAATTCTCCGCAATTAAAACGACTCACATTCCTTCTTCTGGAGCGGCTAGGGTTGGTGTGGGCGTACGGAACCGAGGTGTAGGCGACTGTTGACATGGTCGGAGCGGGAGAACGTCCGGTTGCCGGGACGTTTGGCTTCCATCCAGACGGAGTGGCTCCTTTGGGGCGTTGTGGCGTTCCCTGAAATGGGCGAGCCATAGCGAGCCTCCTCTTGCGGTTATTGTCTACCACCTTTTGGTCATGCTCAAGCCGGACGACCTTGTTGATGAGGCTTTGGAAGCTGGTGTGGTCTGCCCGATCATTGGTCCC
The DNA here is from genome assembly GCA_019925245.2 of Oryza australiensis. Lineage (NCBI taxonomy): Eukaryota > Viridiplantae > Streptophyta > Magnoliopsida > Poales > Poaceae > Oryza > Oryza australiensis. Next base: position 36,544 of record JAIFGZ020000489.1, on the reverse strand, counting down.
CTCGGTTCGTCATTTAGCCCCTCAATGAATTTGTCTATCTTTTCTTCTTCGTCCGCCAGTCCACGGTGGCGTAACGGCAAGCTGGGTGAACTTGTTCGAGATATTCTTATCGAGGTGTTCCCTTGACGCAGCTGCGGAACTCATTCTTCTTCATCCTCATCACGCAGTGGCACAAAATTCTCTCGGAATGCCGCCGTGAATTCCTCCCATGTTGGCTCGTCGGCGTCTTCGGCTCGTGTCTCCCTTGTAGGTGTCCCACCAGTCACTCGCGGGACCCTCCAGGTGGTTAGTAGCGAAGATAACTCTATCGGCTTCTCGGACTCGACGAGGGTTAACTTCTTCTCTATCACTCTTAACCAATCTTCGGCGTCCATAGGTTCTTCGGCCGTGGAAAAAGTGGGCGGCTTAGCTCTCATGAATTCCCCCAGACTCGATCCTCCTCGACCTCCTTGATTATTGGCAATCGCTTGGAGTAGCTGGGTCTGCATAGCCATGACCTCCGCCAGGGTGGAGGGGTTGGGTTCCGGCGGGTTTTCGTTGGTTGCCGCGGCTCTGCGACGATGTGCCATCTGAAGAAGGGAGATGAATTTAAGAGAGCGGACTAGTTTAGGTCATGGTTCACAGGGAAATTTTTCTTCAAGTTCTTTCGAATGATCTTCAATCAACGAGACAAGGTGAAATAATAATAAGCATACGAATTAAGACATCGCAAGGCGATGCCCGGGTTCATCATATTACATAAGGGGGTACATGGACCGTACATACACGATCCTTCATGCCGGGATAGCAATAATAACTATATCGTCCAACTAGATCAACTAATTAGGGGTAAATAGGAAGTGCTGCCGAGCTGGGAAGGTCCTTCCGCCTAGTCATCCAACCACCCGCAAGAGCCAGGCGCCGGAAGTGGGTGGTCTGCCGCTGAAGCAAACCGAAGTCCCCACGGCTCGGAGGTGGTGGCCTCGGAGTCACGCCGAATCTTCCGACTCGGTGGCCGCGTACTCTTGCGAGCAGTCTGGCGGGTGAGGGGGCCTCCCGTGTGAGTCAGGCGACGAGGGGGAACTTCCTCCTCCATTGAGTCGGTGTCGCTAGACTCCCATTTGATCTCCATGGGCTCTGCCTCGGACTCCGTATCGGTGTAGATCTGGATGGGGTTACCCTCTCCTGATCCCGGCTCGGATGGTACTGGTACGGAGCTCCGGGTGGGTCCCATGGATGTAGCAGCAGTGGGGTCGACCAGGTACGGTGCAGGCTCTGTGCTCAACATGAAAGCTTGCTCCATCATAGCTTGAAAAGTATCTAAGCTTGCTGGAGTCATATGGTAATAGTGGTCGGGCACAGGGGCAGGAGGTGATGGTACAGGCTCAGTGGAAGTACCTGCAGCGTAGACAGGACGAGTGCGCAGCTGTTCCTCTAGCTGGTTGATCTGCTGCTTGCTCTTCCTGAGCTGCTCTTCCAGCTCTACCAGAGCCTCCCCTCGGGCCATGTAGCGGTCCGAGAGTTGCTCGTACTGAGCACCATTGGCCTGCAGCTGAGTCTGCAGCATGCTTATCTGGTCTCCGCAGCCTTGGTGGCTGTTGACCAGATCATTGAGGCGTGACTGCTGATCGTTGATCTCGAGAAGGGCCTCCTCGTAACAGTCGTCTGCTGTCTCTGCCCAACGCGATAGACGCGTGACCATCGGGTTGTAACAGCAGGGGGTAGCCTCCACGGTGCAGACCGGGTTGCCCTCTTCGCGGTAAGGATGATGCACGAACTCTGTCATTGTGAGTTCGGCACGGTGTTCCGCATTAAGGCGAAGGAAGGCCTCGCGAGCTGCATCCTGAATAGCTGCTTCTGCTAGGTCCCGGTGGTAGCGGGTATGGAAGCAGTAAGATGTCTCGCTTCCCATGCGGGCTTCTATGGATACAGCTGCCTCCCAGGCCGGATACATCTCGGAGCCATGTCTTTTGGTGTGATAAGTGGGCGGTTCGGGTACCTCAAGCACCATAGTAGGGATCGGAGTTGGACCACGAACCCCTCGTCCCGCGGAATGTGACTTCCCAAGTTCCGTCGTGGTTTGACATCTCGCTTTACGGGCAACTTAGGGTTAGCGGGAGGGAGCTATCATAATCATTTGTTAAAAATAAAATACGATGTAGAAAGGATATATTTGCATTTTCGGAAATAATTAGTTTAAAACTGATCCTACGTAGGGATATTTCCCTTTAGCCATCTAGTTAGGGGTAGGGCGCCATTTGGTCTTAGCCTACGGTCGCATGGCTCGATACCAGCTCTGTGGACCCCGATTTTGAGTCGGGAATCTTTCGTGTTCATAGTACCATTTCCTGGATCAAGTAGTTGGTACCCACGAATGCGATCTTGGATAATCAAGTGCGCATGCACGAATAGTCTTACAATACCATTATTACATAAATAGGCCCGAAGGCATTGTTCATCCTACGGGACCTTATGGTCCGCATACAATATAAAAACGAGTTTAGATAAGGCGGCGGAAAGAGGCGGCGGCTTGTCCATTGCCACGAGCAACGGCCGGGACTAAGATCTAATATGCGCCGTCGGTTCCTCGTCCTCCGGTGGTAAGCATATGGATCTTCCGGCTCTTCAACTCCATCACCTGGGTTTGTGCGTATAGCAAGGGTGAGTACCAACCGTACTCGGCAAGTCAACACGAATGATGCATATGACGGGGTTATTCAAAGAACATGGCTAGGGTTATCTTTGCGTAAAGCTAGTTTTCACAATTCTTTTCACAAGCCTATCGTCTAGCCAAAACAAGTTTTAATTTCATAGTTCATTAACCCGGCGACGGTTCGTCTACCATCCATCGTGATTCCAAGGATGGCTTCCCGCCTCCGGTGCGTCATGATTTTTCGGGAGTCCACCCCTTCTCGCATTCTCGAGAAGTTGATCCACCAGCGAACAAAATCATCATGCAAACCCATTCCAGCATTTTTAAGTTCAAAGTCTAGCCAAGCGAAAGTCTTGTCACGATGCTCAATATCCGCGAGCACGGCTATTCGAATAGATTGATTCATTCACCTGCGGTGGATGTACACTTTACCGTACTCAGTGACGCCCAACAAATGAGCCTACGCCTCAACACATGAGACGGCCACGGCAAAGCCTTTCGATAACCTCACTTTGGCGACCCGCTCCATGAACTTAAGCCCTCATGCACTCTAGCCGTCCTTTTCTAGCGGTGAGAGGAGTTCAGCGCACCGGGGTAAGGGAAGTCTTTTCGAGATCTTTAAGTTTAATTAACATCGGTTCAATCCCACCATTCATAACAAAGGCCGCAGCCTCATCCTCATCCCATAACCACATCATAGAGAACCATCTATGCAAGGATACTGCCTCCGCTCGGCTATCTAGTCGGCTAGGTCTATACCCATTCGAGAAGTACGGTTGTGCGGCTCGTTTCCGGCTATCTCATGGCTCGGTCCTTAATTGACCAGGGTCGGCACTTGCCTTTTCCGGAATCCACCCAAAACATCCGGCCGCCCAGTCTAAAACATTTGTATAGTACTTTCAGTTTTCATCAAACTTAATTCATCATGGTCATGTGGCGCTCATGTCTCCACATGCCGAATCTCAACTACCTTCCCTAAGGTAGTTGCCCAAGCACAAAGCTTTTCCATAAAGTCATGAGTATGCATAAATCTAAGCATGGCTAAGCGGTTTACCGAAGTTATGCTTCGGTTATTTGTATCACAACGCGAGTTACAAGGAGTAATTCTAAAGGTACTCAATAGCAAGGAATGGCACAACAAGTATAGGTAACTCGGTAAAGCATGCATGTTTAGAGTTTAAAATAACATCATTTCGCAATTGGGATCAATATGTTCAAAGGGTGTGAAGACTTGCCTTGCTCGCACGCTGGTTGAGTGGGGTCTTCCGCGTAGTCGGCGTTCACTTCTTCGGACGCTATTCGTACGTGCGAAAAGAAGGGTTGAATCCAATTAAAATCCAACAATATCAACGAAGAGAAAGAGATCTCGAAATGACCGCGGAAAACGGATTCCAAACACAACCTCAAACTCCGTAAATTTTAATAGCTGAATCAACGGAAAGAAGTCCATAAACCGAGCGAGCCATCTAGTAATAAATATATATTTTGTTCCTAAACTCGAGGATATCCCAAAATAATTATATTTCTAATTTCCATAACTCCAATAATTGATCCTTAATATTGCAATTATATTTGCTAGGGTTTTGAAATTCAAATGGCCGAATAACGACATTCATGCTTAACAAATATTTAAAAAGGGCTCATGTAAACTCCGATAACAAATTAGAGGTAGGACAATATTTGAATTCAAAAAAAAGGACAAATTTAATCTAGAAATTACTTTCTCCAAATATTTCTTTTTGGAGGAAAAAGAATATAATACTCATTCTTAGACAATAATATTTCAAAAACCCTATCTTTTTATCCTAAAATATTTCCAAAACATTTCAAAATATTTTACCCAAATTTTCTTCACTATTTTTCTTTTTTTTTCTATTTCCCTTTTTTTTTCTTTTCCCTTCCTTTTCTTTTTCCCTTTCTTTCCTCCTCTTCCTCTGTTTTCGCTCTGTTTTCCCCGGCGGCCACGGTGAGGGAGGGTGTGCCGACGGCGAGGAGGGCCGGAGCTAGGGAAAGGAGGGGCGCTACACCATCCCGAGACCACAAGGGTCCCATTTCTCACACGGCCGAGACCGGGAGCGGCGGAAAGAGGCGGCGACGGCGAGGTGGTTCGGCGGCGGTGGCGCTCGTCGCGGCAAAATCCGGCGAAGCCACTGGCTAAAGTGAGGGTCTACGAGCTTCGTGAACCCGGGGATGCTAACGGTGGGGTTGGTTCGCGGGAGAGGCACTGCGGCCGGGCGACGGCGAGGTGGTTCGGCGGCCGAAACGAGAGGAGTTCAAGGGGTTCGCCGCGGCGATTTTCCGGCGACCAATTGGCTCGGGGAGCTTAGGGAATTAATACCTAGAGCACGGGGATGATGATGGTACCTTCAATTCGGGAAGAAATCGGCCGAGGTGACGGAATTTCGGAGTGTCGCACGGGCGGTCGGAATTAGGGTTCTTCCGGCCGAGCTCCGATCTTTCCCAAAATTCGCGCAATGTAGTGGCTAATCCTTGGGGAAATTTGGGGAAAGCACGAGCGAGCACGGGGAAGGATTTTCGGTGTTGGGGGCTTGGTCCGAGGAGGCCGATTTATAGGCGGTCGTCGGCGAGGTGGTTCGGGCGCCCCGGTGCGGTGATAGGCGACGAGCGCGCGCACGTCGCGGCGACGTGCGGCAAGCTGCAGCTAACGCATGCGAGTACGGCGGCGCGGTGAGGCAATGCGCGAGAGCGGGAGGGCGACGCCGCGGCAAAGGACGGCGTGGTGCGGAGCGTGTTCGCGCGCGCCGCCGCGGCGGCATGGCGAGCGTGTACGGCGGCGACTTTGGGGACATTCGGCATGGCGCGATGTACGGCGACCACGTGCGTGACCGGAGCCGATGACGCTGGGAACATGCACGCGCGAGGTCTCGGGTACGGCGGGTGACGCGCGGCGGCTGCGAACGGGGCGGTGTACTCGGTCGAACACCTGCTGAGCTAATGAACAAGTGCACTTTTTCATTTATCCCGATTTTAAAATCCTATTTTCCATTTCCATTTCTTTTATCCCTTAAAATTCTAAATGAATTCTAATATTCCCAAAATAACTTTGAGATTATATTTTCAAACTTTTCCCCACTTTTTATTTTTCAAAATATATTTTTCATATTTTTATTTCTTCTTTTAAAATCAATAAATTGGGGTCTTTAATTAAATTCTAAATTCATATTTCCTTTTCAAAATATTTTTATCATCTAAATCCAAATATTTATTATTTTTCTTCCACCGTTAGGGTTTAAACCAAAATATATTCTTTTTAAGAATCTTTTGTAAGTCTCCAAAATTAATATGTTTACCCTTCTTCAAATTCATATATATATATTTTGGATTATTTTCCCAATAGGGTCTCAAAGCTTAGGGATTTAATTCAACTTCACTTCAAAGCAATTCCGAAGAATTTCTTACGCAACTGAATTGGCAAATAAAATTGAAAAACACGATAAGAAGCAATGATTCCAAAAGTTTTTGCGAGTTCCGATTTTCACGTTCGAATTCTACTCCTTCGATTTTCGGGATGTTACACTTTGGAAATTTGTCAAAGTCTCGGGTTCGGCCCTTCGGGACGTACTTCTTGTGTAGTTACTTCTTGGATTTCTGAAAAGCTCGACCATCTTTTTTAGCGTCCATTCCTTGACGCTTGCCTGTTCGTCTCTGGGATGGTGAACGTCTCAAGCATTGTCGATCACAGCATCTCCTTCTCTGTGTCCGGGAGATAGCTTTGCTCATCCCATCCTGTCCTTGTTCGCTGCCAGTTTACTACGTTGATGGGCACGTGATCCCTCACTACCAATCCGTTGTGTGCCAAAAACTTCCTTGCAGCTTCGGCTGGGGCACATGGTCGACCGTCCTATGCCACTTCGGTTATGACATGTCGACCCTTAATTCTCTTGCTGACACTGCGTTGCCCGCGTTCCCTCTTCTCTCCAACGGCCGGGGTGCCCTCGGCGGGTGGTTGTAAATACACATCGTTACAGGCTATGTGCTATGGCCGCTCCTCATCTCTCTAAAAGGATTCATGCCATCCGTACTTAAGCCGAACCTTATGTTTCTTGCATCCTCGCTGAAGTCTTTAAATGTTCTGTTGATGTTTTGCCACTGTGACCCATCAACGGGATGTCTCAGCATGTTGTCTTGTTGGCGTTCTTCTGTGTTCCAGCGCATCATCCTTGCATGCTCTTTGTTTTTGAACAAATGCTTGAGCTGTGGTATTATAGGAACATGTCACATTACCTTAGCTGGAACTCTTTTCTTTGAAGGCCGTCCGTCAACTTCACTTGAATCATCTCGTCTGATCTTGTATCGAAGTGCTTTACAAACCGGACATGCTTCTAGGTTCTCGTACTCCTCGCCACGATACAGGATACAATCGTTAGGACATGCGTGTATCTTCTGTACCTCAAGTCTGAGAGGACAGACTAACTTCTTAGCTTTGTACGTTGATTTCGGCAATTCGTTTCCCTCTGAAAGAATGTTCTTCATGAGTTCTAGTAACTCGCCAAATGCCTTGTCACTGACACTATTTTTGGTCTTCCATTGCAAGAATTCCAGTGTGGTACCCAACTTTTTGCGCCCCTGTTCACAACCAGGGTACAAGGATATTTTGTGGTCCGCCAACATACGCTCTAATTTATGCATCTCCTTTCACCTTTGTAGTCCTCCTGTACGTCGCGCAACATCTGACCAAGGTCATCAGCATCGTCGTTTTCTTCAACATCTCCGTCCGTCTCTCCTGCTATATTCTCTTCAAACCCACTGTATTGACCACAGTTCGGAATGTTGTTGTCTTCTTCATCTTCTTCCATTGCAACCCCTACCTCGTCGTGTGATGTTCAGCAATTGTAGTGAGGCATGAATCCTGACTAAAACAAGTGGGCATGAATGCCCAAAGAAAAACCAACCGAGAGGGGGTGAATGGTTGAGTACCCAAAAACAAATCTTAGCGGAAATTAGATTTACCCTCTATTCTCTGAAGTGGGTCGACCGCAGTGTCGCGCCGGTCGCCACCGTTCGGTCGGTCCCGACTACCAAGTGAACTCCGTTCTGACCGTCCTAACCGATCGCCTCAGCTGATTGCTCGATGTAGCCGATGCCGATGAAGTCCGATGCCCGCCTGTTTGACCGCCTATGTGCTTGCGGTCGGACCGGAAGAAGTTGCGGTCGGCCGACGTGTAGATCCGGTTTAGCAGGCAATTATTCCATCGCACCGAGGAAGAAGAAGACACAAAGAATTCTCAAGAAGATTGATCTTTATTGAATCTCTCTGTGTTTACAAAGTGCAAACAAAGCACTCATCACAAAATCTCAAGCTAAACTTGAAACCCTAACTCGAAAAACTCTAAAACTTGAACTCAAAACGATACCGAGAGGCCACGCCTCCCTCACTATTTATACACAAAACCCACAGCCAAAAGCCACGAATCCTACTCATACAAGAAGTCCTAATCCACTAGGAAACCTTCCCGTACAAGAAACAAACTTTACATAAAACAACCGTAGCAATCTCGCTCTTCCCAAAACCGAAATTCCACTTTCCATACGCACACAATATCTCCATCGTATGACATATGGAAACTTCACCAATTATGTGCACTAATCTCTACCCTTCAACATCCCACATGATCTTCATCTTGGACGTCACCTTATCTCCAAGTTGACTCCAACACGATCATCGGCGACACTTTCTCGAGGCGTAAAAATTACCTGCACACAATTAAACAAAGAATACCATATCCGAGCACAAGCTATCCAAACTTGACTCATTGTTAGCATAAATGAACATACACGTGCATAGGAACACGAAACTCCCATGTATATGCAGGGAAACAAACCAAAACCAAAACCGAATCAAAATCGGCAACCGGATCGCTCGCCGCTCCGATCGGCAGTAACCGCCGGTCGACCGCCCAAAACCTCCGCCGACCGGGCAAGAGCCTGGCCGACCAGCCGTGGCCGATGAATACTGTTCATTGTCCGAAAACCAAAACCACTGTCAATAAATCTCCAAATAACAAAATACACAAAGCAATAATCCCAGATGCCAATTGTTCATCATCAAATGAAAAATCAAACACACTTTGATTTTACACCTTGTTTTTGTACTTTTTGCATGGACAATGTATAAAGCCCTTATGCTTGTTGGCATTGGCCACACTAAAAATAATGTACGCCTTGAATAAACTCTGTTGACTATCGGTCCGCGGTGTACATCCATTGCCGATCCATCTACATGAAATGCACAAAAATCTTAAGAAAAATCCACGAAAGTCAAACAATTTAAATAATATTACAATAATTATATAAATATATAATCAAACAATAATTATATAATAATCCAACATACATAATGTGTTGTACTTAAAAAAAATTAGAATTCTTTTTAAAAGTTATTTAAAGTTCTAAACATAATTTTAATGTACGTAGTATACTTATTTCTAACTATTTTAATGATTTTTAAATTACCATAGTTTTCTAATCTACTATCATATTTTCTATAATTTTCCTTTGTCATCAATTTTATAACATTTTTTGTCCACAAGTTTCTCTCATCATTTTTCATAAAAACTTTTAGAGATAAAAGTGTATGTAAAATATACCAACAAATGTGATATGCTAAGCATACTTAAAGGATGAAGTTGTAGATTTTAAGAAGTAAAATAATTTTCCCAAACAAATTTTTTGTCTTCATTTTTCATTAACCTACTTAGAGATAAAAATGTATAAAAATAAATCGTAAAAAATAATACGCTAAGCATAGATCATAAGAGAATGAAGTTGCTAACCTTGTAGATCCCTCAGGTTTGTGTATTATAACCAAAACAATTTCACAAAAAATTTTGGTAGCACCTCTCTTCTTCAGCAAACCTTTGAAGACGCTAGCTCGAGCTAGAGGAGTAGGAAGAAGTATAAAAAACATCTTTACTTTAGTCTCGGTTGGTGTTACCCCGCACTAAAGATCATTTAGATCTTTAGTCCCGATTGACTAAAGTGAGGATCTTTAGTGTCGGTTGGTGTTACCAACCGAGACTAAAGACCCGGTGCCCCGACAGTTCTTATATGAATTTAACCGAGGCTAAAAATGATCTTTAGCCCCGGTTGGTGACACCAACTGAGACTAATTATCCTTAGAGAGCTAATGCCTTTTTCAATCGGGACTAAATTTTTTTTAGTCTCGGTTCCAATAGGAACCGAGACTATTGTGGATTTTCGCTAGTGGATCAAAGATAATTTCTCCAATAGTGTTATATTTGAGTTTTTGAGGATGTTTAATTTAATATATAGGACATATATCTAAAATTGGTTTAGAACACCGATATTTGATGTTACTGTGAAAAATTTCACTGATATTTAAATATACAAGTGAGTAGAAATATCTGTGAAATATATTTAATGGTTTAGACAAGTGAGTTGAAATTTGCATATATAGGACATAAGATTGCTTTAGAACACCAACATTTAAAACTGTATACAAATTGCCATGAAAATTTTATTTTACATGGGTTCTCTTTGGATAAGGTTATAAAAAATCATGACTTTAGTTGGGGGCGGGGATAGTTTAAATCTTCGAGTCAAAAATAGAGTCACTTGGAGTTTGACCTTATTTTTGATAGTGCGATATATGTGTTGGCACCTTTTTTGGCAAGAATACGAACACGATCGACACACCTAAACGCCTTGCGGTGATATGAAGTCGTCAACCACCTCAAATCTAGCAAGAAGCTAAACCAAGATGGGGTTTGTAGATTAAACCGGCTAGTGAAACCGATTTAGGTAGAACGATGGATAAACACCCGTCTCGTGGGCGAACGAAAGGTTTCGGGACAAACCTACAAAGAGATGTCGCACTCTGCAGCGGCGGCGGCGATTTAAAGTGCAAATCGACAAAGATGAACGAACTAATGTGAAGAAAAATAAAAGAACGATTCAATTGGCTAAAAACTAGAAACTAGATTGGATCTTGTATATTGTGTATTGTCTATTGCCAATTAAACCGGTCTTAACCTTTAAATATATAGGAGTTGGTCTTGCCTTCTACAGGCCCTCCTCCACATTCAATTCAGGATAAACATCTAAAAAAACCCGAAACATATCTTATGGAGCAAGGAACCCGAGCACCGATAAAATCGTCCCGATTTCGGACTCTGCCGACCGCCACATGCCTCCCGTATGATCGGCCTTAGTCCCGGTATGACCGGCCCATATATGGTGGTCATACCGGCCCTCTGATGGAAACCGGCAGATTTCCCAAATATTGGCATTTTTCCCAATTTTGGGTGTAAACACATGCCCTCCTGCCTTTTATGATGAACATCGTGAATCTAAAAGCATAGAACATGTTGTCTTAGGGCGATAATCCAATTACCGTCCATAAAACTTCCTAAGCATCTTGCCAAACGCTCGAGAAGTATTTCTTTAGGTATTTGCCATTGATAGCTCACTGAAAACGTTCTCCTTGAAGTGTCTCCGAAAAATATGCATTCCCTCGAATGATTCCGCATATCCGATAAGTCCCTTCCCAACTTGGTGACCACTTACCGAATTCTTTAGATCGAGAACCCAAAGGCAAAATTGTTTTCCATACTAAATCTCCCACTTGGAACGTCTTTGCCTTCACCCTTTTGTTGTAGGCTTTAGCCACCCTCTTCTTCTCTTTCTCCATTTCTTCCAAAGCTTTTCAAATGTTTGTCGATCACCTCATCAAGATTATCTCCCATCAAGGTCTTGTAGTCTTCAATCGACAAATCATCTTGCTTCATATATCGAAGAGAGCCAAGATTCACCTCAACTAAAACGGCTTCTTGTCCATAGACCAACTCAAAAGGGGTTACCTTGGTAGCACCATGTTTAAATATTCTATGCGCCCACAATGCCTCGAAAGCACCTCATGCCACCTCTTTGGATGTTCTTCGATCTTATTTTTGACTAGTTTTAACAAAGTTTTATTACTTGACTCGGCTTGTCCATTAGCCTCCATATGAGTCATATTCTTGAGCGGCACGGCTCCGGCCCACTTGGTAAAGTAATTCGTCGCAACTAGCACGAACCGATGCCCTTTCGATGACGAAGGATAAATCTGACCAATAAAATCCAAAGCCCAACCTCGGAACGGCCAAGGCTTAATAATAGGATTTAAAACCGCAGCCGGTGCCAATTGAACATTGCCAAACCGTTGACAAGCTTCCCATCCTCTATAATACTTGAAACAATCATCAATCATCTCCGACCAATAAAATCCCGCTCTCCTAAGCAACCAATTCATTTTATGGGCCGATTGATGAGTTCCACAAATACCCTCATGCACTTCTCCCATAGCAACTTTAGATTGATCATCATCTAAGCACTTTAATAGCACCCCATCTACATTCCGCGATATAAATCTCCATCAAGCAAAGTATATTTGAACGCTTGCCACCGAATTTTTGATCAACCTTAAGACTAGGATCTTTCAAATATTGAATCAAAGGAATTCTCCAATCTTCTTGCTTCTAGGGCACAAACGTCCGAATTTAAAATTAATTCGGCCTCGTATCAAATAAGTCGTGCCTCCGGCACCTTCGTGAACCCGGTCGATCGGCCAAACAACGTCGGTCGGACCGATGGCAACCCATGGTCGACCGGAAGTAACCCGCCGGTCGGACCGCTGCCATCCACGGTCGGACCGGCGGCGATGCACCGGTCGGACCGCTGCGATCTGTGTCTTCGCCAATTTCGCCTAAAAATTATAATCAAGCACCGGTTTTTCTAATATAAGAAATATCCTTCTCTTGACACTATAACCAGATGCTTGCTGAGCCAAATCATTTGCTCGAGAATTTTCACTCCTAGCAATATGTTTTTAGCAAAATCATCGAAATTGGCAATAATATCTAAACATTGATCAAGATAATTGTTTAGTGACACATCAAGGCATTTGTAAACTCCGGCAACTTGTTGCACCACCAAATCTGAGTCGCCAAACGCTTCCACGTGTGTTGCTCCAATGATCTCCATCACTTGTAAATCGAATAATAAAGCATTGTATTCGGCTTGATTATTTGTACAAAAATATTATAGACGAACCGATGCTTCAAAACATTGACCATTGGCGAAATCAAAACTACACCTATACCTTGACCTTCTTTGCATGACGAACCATCAAAATAAATCTTCCAAGGTATAACACTAAGCAAGTAAATCTCATCTTCACAAGCAATATCTATATGATGGTCTACTATAAAATCTACTACAATTTGACCTTTCATAGATTTCAAAGGTTCATAAGCCAAATCATATTCAATCAACGTGTACGCCCATTGACCAATTCTCCCACTCAGAATTGGTCTTTGCAACATATGTTTAATAACATCGGTCTGACAAGCAACTATGCAAGTACTAGATAACAAGTAATGACGCAATTTGGTACAAGCATAGTACAAGCAAAGACAAAGTCTTTCTACAAAAACATACCTCGTTTAGGCATATAAAAGACGGCGATTCAAATATGTAATTATATATTCCTTGCCATCTTCCTCTTGTGTCAAAACGGCTCCAATGACTTTGTCTTCAGCAGCAATATATATCCGAAACGAAATTCCGGTTTTAGGCGCTCGCACCGCAGGTGGAGTAGATAGATATTACTTCAATCCTTCAAACGCCTCTTGTTGTGCTGCCCCCCAAGTATAATCGGCTTCTTTTTTCAAGCATAAGATATGAACAAAAACATCGATTTTACCTGCTAGGTTAGATATAAACCTCGTCAAGTAATTTACTTTACCTAGCAATTTTTGAACTTCCCTTTTGCATGTCGGCGCTTTGAAATCTTGAATCTTCTCGACCTTCTTAGGATCAATCTCAATTCCTCTCTCATGCACCACAAATCCTAAGAACTTTCCCGCCGACACATCGAAAGCACACTTGAGTGGATTCATCTTCAAACCATACCGGCGCATTCTCTCAAAAGCTAACCTCAAATCGGCTATATGACCATCCTTGCCATCATATTTGACAACAATATCATCAATGTATATTTCTAAGATAAAACCTAGCAAATCATGGAAAATCAAGTTCATCGTCCTTTGATATGTTGCACCGGCATTCTTCAATCCAAACGTCATGACAACCCACTCAAATAATCCAACGAATCCCGGACACCTGAAAGCTGTCTTGTACATATCTTCTTCTTCCATAAAGATTTGATTGTAGCTGGCATTGCCATCCAAAAAACTAATCACCTTATGACCTGAAGCATCATTTATCAACATGTCGGCTATAGGCATAGGATATTCATCTTTAGGGGTAGCTTTATTCAAATCTCTAAAATCTATGCATATTCTAATCTTGCCACTCCCCTTCTTCTCCACCGGAACGATGTTGAATACCCACTCCACATACCGGCATGGCCTAATAAACTCCGCCTTCAATAATCGGTCTATCTCTTCTTTGACACGATCATATATGAGAGGGTTCAAGCGACGAGGGGTTGTTTATGAGGCCTAAATCCTGATTTTATAGGAAGCCGATGCTCAACAAGATCATGGCTAAGTCCCGGCATCTCATGATACTCCTACGCAAAACAATCAACATATTCTTTAAGCGGCTCGATTATTTTAACCTTATAATCAGCTTTAATGTTTTTGTTTACAAAAGACGGCCTTGGAATACTTTCATCTCCTATGTCCACTTCTTCTAATGGATCGGCCGATGTAAACCTTTGACCAAGTTTCTCTACTTCGTCAAAATCTTCAATAGTTTCTCCAATATCGTTCTTTGTAGATTGATATTCTTGTACCCTCCTTTGCAACCACTCTAAATTGGCTTCTTTACTCATTATATAAAGTAATACCACCTAGCCGTGCTAAACTAGCCGGATTTACAGAGATAGGTACAAAGCCATCTTTACAAACACTAATAAAATCAAAGCTAGAGAGATCTAACCCTGATAAGCATTGCATATTCACATGTTGCCACCCCATCGAAACATCGGCCATTGCAAGATCAGCCGATGCATCTGCCTGAACTACTTCAATATCATCGCCGTCCCATTGAATCAAGCATTGGTGCAAAGTAGAAGGAACACAACAGTTGGTATGAATCCAACAACGCCCCAAAATAACACTATAATTACCTTGCACCTCGACGATAAAGAAAGCGGTAGGCAACATCTTGTTTCCCACTTTGTGAGTTCCATGGACATGATTCCCCTGGCCTCCGTCGATTCACCACTAAAGCCGTTGAGTATCATATTGGTTTTCTTTAATTCAGCTTCTTCACGACCCAACTTCTTAAATAGCGAATACGGCATCAGATTCACAGTGACACCTCCATCCACCAGCATCCTCGAGACCGGCTTCCGTCAATATGGCCTTTGAGATAAAGAGGCTTCATATGATGATTAAACTCATTGGGCTTCTCAAAAACCGCATCTTTTGGACCTAGTGAAAGCTGAGCAACCTCGGTCTCTCCAAGGCATAGAACTCCATGGGCAACATGCACACCATGCTAATGTCCATGCTCTCACTCGTGATGATATCTCGCCGGTTGTTCATTTTCTTTCTTTTCCTCTTCCTCTTGAACAACCACCAGCTCTTCACCCTTCAACGGTTTGGATCTCCATTCCTTCATTGGCGGCGGTCGCAACTCACCAAATCTTCTATCTCTCCATTCTTCGGCCTCTTTCTCTTTCAACTCACAAGCCCGAAGACGTTGCAACCTTCTCCTCTCGTGTAGCCGTCAAATCCAAATCCTTAGGCATCCACCTTGGCTTTGACTGCGTACCAGGAGGTATGTAATGCCCCCCATTGTGGCGAAACCCAAACCTCTTCCAGAATACTAGCGGTCAGACCGACGCTGGTAACTGGTTGGACCGGTCTTATACCTGCGGTTAGACCGATCAGAGTACCCGGTCAGACCGGCTGTAGTCTTGCGGTCGGACCGGCCAATAGGCCCGGTCAGACCGGCCGTAGATCTTCGGTCAGACCAGCCAGCAGGCCCGGTTAGACCGGCTGTAGACCGTTGGTCAGACCAGCCAGCAAGCGCGGTCTGATTGTTCTCTTGCGCAGAACTTGCGTTGACTTCGGTTTGATCACCAAACACCACCTTAGCTTTCTCCTCAGATGGTATTGGCACATAATGAGACCCTATCTTGATAGTAACCACCTCCGAAATCCTTTCTTCCGCCTTAACACGCTTTAGCGCCCTCTTTTCCTCTTCGAACCGATTCCTCGATGGAAACCGGCTTCTGTTTGGCGAAGAAATGTGCTCATGTACTGATCTCCTCTCCCTTTCCCATCCTTGATGAAATTGCATTGGAGGCATATGATCATAAATTGGTGGAACTACCCCCATGGCATAAAATAAGGAAAGGATATCCCGAGCGACGGCATTGGGCAAGGCCCCATGGCATGACTTGAGGATAATGTGGGAACGGTGGCTCTAACACCCTTAGCGAATGACCAAATCGCTCCCTAGGAGGTGATCTTGGTCTCTTGCCCTTGTTACGCTCCTTCTCCATGCTTCTCTTCTCATATTTGTTCAAGAGCATATCAAAAGAGACCTTCCGCTTCTGGGAGTTTCTTGAACTTGAAGCTTTACCTTCATTCTTCTTCCAAACACCAACCTCCGAATCCTTAGGCATGAGCATCTTGGGTCTATACTCCCCAATCATGACCCCTTTCCCCTTAGCAGATCCGGCTTGTTCTGGCCGAATCAACATCTTTTTGTCATTGAAGTCAATGACGTTAACAGGAAAAGGGTCGCTATCAAGCTTCATCTTGGAGCCCTCAGTAAACTTCAACCGTCTTTCTTCTATGGCCAATTGAATCTGTCGACGAAACACATTATACTCATTAGTAGAATGAGAATAAGAATCATGCCACTTACAGTAAGACCGATGCTTCAATTCTTCTACTGAGGGTATAACATGGCCTTTAGGCAATTTAATCTACTTCTCTTGCAAGAGATAATCAAAGATTTTATTACATTTGGCCACATCAAAGCTATACTTAATCTCACTTTGACGATCCTTGCGAGGAGTCGGCATCAAGCTAGAGCAAACAAAAGGCTTATTTTTATTAGTCCAGGACCACTCAGCAACATACATATCATGATCGCCCTCATCATTATCAGAATCACTATCATTGGAGCAATCAACCATACTAACACGCAGTCCTCTGTCATTAGCTCTAACAAATTTCCTACAATCCCTGACCCGGCTTTCCTGAGCTAGAGCTTTCTGCATAACTTGACTAACATCATAAAATTATTGTCCATCTAACCTTTCTTTAATAGGAGCAAGTAAACCACTAAAAGCGAGATCGGCCAAATCTCTTTAAGTTATATTTAAACTAAAAGATCGGTTTCTAGCATCTCTAAATCTCTTAATATAATCAGTGACAGATTCATTATATTTTTGCCTAACCGATGTTAAATCACATAACCTAAGCTTAGTTTCACCAGTATAGAAATAATCATGAAATTTCGTTCTAATTGAGCCCAAGTATGAATAGAATTTGTCGGTAAAGAAGTAAACCATGTAAAAGCAGTACCGGACAAAGACAAAGAAAACAAGCGCAATTTAAAAGCATCGAAGTACTAGCTTCTCCACATTGCGCTAAGAATTGGCCTATGTGCTCCCACGTAGTCCTATTATCCTTGCCACTGAATTTAGTGAACTTAGAAACTCTATAACCACGAGGATATGGGATATTATCAAAATAATCGGGATACGACTTTTGGTAAACCTTAGCACGATTCCTCGGCTCAATTCCAAATGATTCCATAATGATGTTTCTAATCCATTCCTCCATATTTTCAGGGCCTTGGTAGATCGGGTAAGTTTGGCGGCCTAAAAGCGGTTGTTGTGGCGCAATATTGTCATATTGGCCATACCTAGTATCATACGGATAACCCCTATTAGGATCATTGTATTGATTAGTTATATGTGGAGGAATTTGTGGATGAATAGTAGCTACGGGGGATCATGTATGGGAACGTGATATAAAACCGAATTGCCCGTAATTGGGTCAATCTCCTGTACTGGCACTAATGAGCCGGTCGACCGCCCAGGCCAGGTCTGACCTAAGCAGTGTGGGGTGCGGTCCGACCGGCCATATAGCCGTCGGTCGACCGGTGAAGGTGGTGGTCGACCGGCCCGCTGGGCCGGTCTGACCGATATAGGTGTGCCGGCGACCGCCAAAGGTTTGGTCGACCGGGAGAAGCGACAGAACTCTCCCCCTCCCCGAGTTGTTACGCGATTGCCCCATCAGTTTTGCTAAATATTTGATGAATAGGGGCTCGGCTAGCACTTGCCGCAGACGTAGATGGTAAATCGGCCATGAGAGAGCCGAATTTAGAACTCATATAATCATCCATCATCTTATTAAAGCGAGATTCGATAGCAGGTTCAAGTTTATTATTAACGGCAGTAGTAACGGATTCATCTACTGAACTTGCTACGAGTTTTTGAATTGGAAGTGCAAGATTATCAGTACTTACCTCATCACGGATGACCTTGAGCGGACTCCTAGAGTTGAGGACCACGCCTTGACGAGTTTTGATGCATGATTTGTCCAAAATCTCCTGCGTGATTACCTTGATCCGCTCCTCCATGATCTCGCGCGCCTCCCCATCAAGATCATCCAACGATATATGGATGACATTAGATGGACTTACCTCCTGTGCGGATTGCTTCGACATCGCGGCGTCGAAGTTGAGATGGCGTTGAACGGATCTCCCCAACGGAGTCGCCAAAAATCTTGTTGGCACCTTTTTTGGTAAGAATATGAACATGATCGACACACCTAAATGCCTTGTGATGATATGGAGTCGCCAACCATCTCAAATCTAGTAAGAAGCTAAACCAAGATGGGTTTTGTAGATTAAACCGGCTAGTGAAACCGATTTAGGTAGAACGATGGATAAACACCCGTCTCGTGGGTGAACGGAAGGTTTTCAGAAAAACCTACAAAGAGATGTCGCACTCTCGCAGCAGCGGCGGACGATTTACAGTGCAAATCGATAAAGATGGACGAACTAATGTGAAGAAAAATAAAAGAGTAATTTAATTGGCTAAAAGCTAGAAACTAGATTGGATCTTGTATATTGTGTATTGTCTATTGCCAATTAAACCGGTCTTAACCTTTAAATATATAGGAGTTGGTCTTGCCTTCTATAGGCCCTCCTTCACGTTCAATTCAGGATAAACATCTAAAAACCCGAAACATATCTTATGGAGCAAGGAAACCCGAGCACCGATAAAATCGTCTTGATTTCGAACTCTGCCGGTCAGGCCCGCCACATGCCTCCGGTCGACCGGCCAATATATGACGGTCGATTGGCTGTCTGAAGAAAAACGGCAGATTTCCTAAATATTGATAATTTTCTCTATTTCAATCGTAAGTATCAATTTTGGATGTAAACAATATGTACCCACAAATTTCTCTCAAGTACACCACATTTAACACATGCCTAATTATCGTTAGCCGAGTACAAATTCTAACTTCTTTAAAAACAGTACTTCCTCCATTTTATATTAATTATTTATCGTTCTAGCATTTCCAATTTTATATCAAATTACTCATCTCTCCTGCCTTCGTGAATGCAGTCACACAAATACAATCGTAACTGCTATTGGTTCATATGCTTTGAAAAAATAATTGAGATGTGTATTTATTGAGAGTAACCATGCATGTAATATTTTATATCTCATAGGTTTTTATAAATAAGATTTGTTAGAACGATAAGTAATTAAAAACGAACGAAGCAAATGCTCCCAACTATATATACATAATTGTGTGCGTCGGTGTCTGGTTCGATTCATGCACCCTTTTTTGAGAGGAAAAGAAAGAGAAACCAAATTAAAATCTCAACCGATATCTTCAAGAAAATAGAATATTTAATCACTTTGTGGTCTCCTCCTATCCTATCTACAAGCTATATATCCAGCTAATGTCTCTCCTGAGGCCATCTCTATATAAACCCATCAACTTGTCTTACTTGTCTTCCTCACTACAAGCTAAAACCAAGAAATCCACATTTCTCATAGGAAAGTCAAAGGCAACACCATGGATGTCACTGCCAACGGCAACGGCCTGCACTCCAATGGCGCCGGCGCCGACACCCAAGGGAAGCCGATCAAATGCAAAGGTGAGTACACGTCGCCGCCTATCTTAGCTTCGTCCTCCTCTCCGGCCAGCGGTCGTCGGCCGGCAAGCTTTTCTTGCCGGCCGGCTGTGATGATGATGAGATGACGACGACGATGATCGTGCATATGCAGCGGCGGTGGCGCACGGCCCGGCGAGGCGCTGGTGATGGAGGAGGTGGAGGTGGCGCCGCCGGCGAGGATGGAGGTGCGGCTCAAGGTGCTCTTCACCTCTATCTGCCATACCGACCTCAGCGCCTGGAAAGGAGAGGTATATTTCTACACGTATACACAGATAAATACATATGAATAGAAAGATAGAATATGCAGTAATTATGTTCATAAAATTTGGCTAAGTTATTTAATTTATTTTGTATTTTTTTCGATAAAGGAAGGTCTTCTATATCAAAGATGTACACAACTGAATTATTTCTCGTGTATTATTGATTGATTCTTGCCTTGTCCTTCAATCTGTCTGTTCATGTGATGCTGCCGTTTTGGTTGGTGTGATGATGATGACGACGACGACGACGATGATAGAACGAGCTGCAGCGCAAGTTTCCTCGCATCTTGGGTCATGAGGCAGCAGGGTGAGTACTCCTACCTTTGATCTTTCACCCTGTTCTTTATCCTCCTTTTTTTCTAGTAAAAAGATTTTTTTCTGTGTTTTCCTCTTCTCGTTTAATAACTAAGCTCTTGAAAATGCATGTGTTGCTTTCATGTTCGTTTGAACAAGCCGAGGAACTTGAGGAAATTAATTAGGTACTATATATTCAATATTTAATTAAATTTGCTGAAAGATAAAAAGTGGTTCATATAGGATTTTTAACTTTAATTATATTCAGTAGAGAATTAATATAGGAAAGACCAAAAGGTTAGTCTAAAATTTCAGTTGCAATTGTTTCTTTCTTTTGTATAAATGCTGTTGCATTTTTTACTTTGGTTGCAAAAAGCTGACGGTGAAATGATTGTCAGCTTCATCTTAAAAATAAGTCAGCTTCGATGTGTACTACCAGATACTCCAAATAATGGGTTTTTAAGAAACGACGATTTATTAAGCAAATGAAAAATATCGGATGTCTAGACGTACGATCAGGGTTACGTACCAGACACGTGCAAATAAGTGGATTTATTAGAGTTGCTTGATACAGAAACTGGTCATGCCTTTGATCTTAATTTCAATTGTTTCATGCCAACAATAGATATCTTTGTGTCTGACACAAAGTAGGATCGATGCATGGTGATTAGATCGATCATGTGATACAGATATAACCAGTTGTTAATAAAATACAAATACAATTAATTATTGTTAGTTGGCAGATGAAGACGATGACCTGACCTACAAAGCCTCCCCAAAAGCATATGTCCAACAATCCAGCTTAGCTCGACGATACCTCATATGCTTGAATATTCATTGTACCAGCCTCACAAATTTTCCTTGTTCCATTTCATTTTTAATAAAACCAAAATGGGGATCACTTTGTGTTACAATCTAGCTATACATGTGATGTTTTTTGCCACAAACGCGCTCATTTCAATGGTTTTTTTATGGTGGCGCTAGTTGAGAGGTATTTCATAAATCTGCATGCTTTCACAAAACCGAAGAAAATTCTTGGCATAGTTTAAAAAAACACTCATCATCTCAAAATAGTATTTTTATACGCATCAAAAAGCATTTCCATTTTTATACAACACCTGATAGCAACATGTAACAACTTAAAAAACACAGGGTGGTGGAGAGTGTGGGAGAAGGTGTGGAGGATCTTGCTCCCGGTGATCACGTCGTCCCCATCTTCACCGGCGAGTGCGGTGCGTGCGCCTACTGCGAGTCCAGCAAGAGCAACCTGTGCAAGACCTACCGTGTCAACCCATTCAGGGGCACCATGGTCACCGACGGCGGCACGAGGTTCAGCATCATCGACCGCTCCTCCGGCGAACGCAACCCAGTCTACCACTTTCTCAACACCTCCACCTTTGCTGAGTACACCGTGCTTGACTCAGCTTGCGCCGTCAAGATTAACCCTAATGCTCCCTTGGAGAAGATGAGTCTCCTCAGCTGTGGGGTCTCCACGGGTAAGCAACTGTGACTTGGTCCTATTTTGTTCAGGATTAAATTGTTAGCCAGCTTATATAGTGATATATTCCCAATAATAGGCATCTTACTTTTTTTATTGTTTTTTTTAAAAAAGGATATGAGCCACTCATATACTGATGAGCCAAAAGTTACGTATCAAGTTATTTTTTAAGATGAGAGTTACGATTACATCTTCTTTAAGCTGTGTTTGTTTAAGCTGCTTTTCAGTTTTTGAAAAGTTAGCTTACTTTGATGATATTTTACTATTAAATTTTTTAATAAATTTTTATCTTCTCAGCACAAAACCAGAAAAGTTCATTTCAGCCATCTTTTCAGTTTTCCATTCATTTCCTCAGCTGTTTGTTTTAACTTTTTAACTTCTGAAAAGCAGAAGCTGCAAAGCTATCAGAAATCTAAAACAAACCGAACCTTAATTTATTACTTAAATTAAATTAAAAACACCAGTATATAAACTACACTAGTTAACAAGCCAACATAAAAGTATAAACCAATAAGGAGAAACAGACAAGGGCACCATGATCTGGAACAGAAATTTTGGTGAGGTGTTGTCTGTCAGTACATGGAAATTCAGCTAGCTGGATTAACATGACACATGAACAAACTGGCTAGCATGCATCTGGACACACATGGACTTGTGAAGTTTGCACTATCGATGTTTCATTCGATTTGATTTGAAGGCTAACAACCCAGCATGGGACACCTTTTGGATACGGATGCCAGTAGGCTGGTCTCTGTGTGGCCAGCTCTGAAACTTAACAAAACCAAGCTCCAGTCGAGTCCACATGCTACAGAGATTGGTCTCTGTAGCATGGCCGTCCATTTTATTTTTTGGGACTTATCCCTGTTTGTTAATGTAGATGATAATGAAGGGCTTTTATTTATATCATTTTAGGGTCCACTAATTGGAAATAATACAGCTGCAGTTATGATATCAATGTCTACTGAAAGTGAATGCCTCAAAGTATGATTGATACTGCACATTAGAAGTTTATATGGAAGTGTAAATTTCTTGGAAGTTTGAAAGTCAAATATTTATTATGTAGGAATCTAATTAACAGTCTTTTCTTTGAATTAACAATCGTTTAAACACTGGTTTTAATTAATAACGGTGTTTTTGCTGTTAATTAGAGTGGGAGCTGCATGGAACACTGCAAACGTGTCCAAGGGATCCACCGTGGCAATATTCGGGCTTGGTGCCATTGGTCTTGCGGTAAGTAAATTAATAAAACAAATAACCATTATACGCATATGGTATATTAATATTTCTAGCTTCTTTATAGCGTACATTTCATTAATCAATAAATATACATCTTTGTAACAGTTAGGATGAAGAAGGCAAACAAAGGAAAATAAAATTGATTAGTTCAAATTTTGTTTTTAGGTTGCCGAAGGTGCCAGATTAAGAGGAGCATCTCGAATCATCGGAGTTGACATAAACTCTGAAAAGTTCTCCAAAGGTGCGTATTTTAGCCATGTATTTCCACTTTTCCTTTTTTTTTACTTATTATTTTTCTTTAGTTGGCCAATTTTTACGTCCACGCACCGCAGAAAAAAATTGTCGTTCAATTTGTGTCAGCGTGAATTTAATGAATACTTTGGTCTCGTTAGAATATGATGTGACCGAACTATTTTCCGGCCCCATTTTCCCGATCTGTGATCAGTTGATTGAGATAGAAAAATTTGCATAATCTCGAAATTATAAATGCAGTAGTAAATTTGACAACTAATGACCAGCATGTCACTTTTCCAAGTGATGCCTCCAGAGCAAAAGAACTCTTCAACTTTCCAACTGCTAACTAACTAAATGGAAGGTTTCAATATGTGATATGAGTTGGTAATTGCTCAAAGGTACATTTGTTATCCAATATCGTATTGAGTATTTTGCCAGTCAATTTCAAGTTAGTGGTAGATTAACCCGAGTAAACTGAGACACAACTCACACAATGCCACTTCCAAGAAAACATGAGAGTGCTAGACAGATCATCTATGACCTGTTCTTGCAAGTGACTTCATCCATAAAGTAGTACAAAACATCGTAATCAGACGTGTAGATTCATTGTGTTATTGTGTTAATTTTCTTCGACCGGACCACAAGCCGATTTATCTTGAGGACGATCTTAAGCTCCTGTGCAATGTATGAGACAAACCTTTATGGGCCGATAATAGATTATCTCTTTCATGCCCACACTCATCCAGACCACAATTAGATCGGGAGGCGTCCAGCGGCAGATCTATTTGGATTCACTCTTTAAATAAAATGGTATCAAAACATGAGCATTTTTCTATTTCTGATGTGTATTAGTAGTGGCATTTGTGAAAAATCATTGGAGTCGATTGACGTAATTAGATTTTTATATGAGTGATCCAACTTACATAATGTTTTAAATACTTTAAATATAAAAATTGATCAAATATACATCAACATATATTAATAATAAGGAAGTTTTTTAAAGTTTTTTTTTCACATACGTATATATGTATTGGGCTAGGGTATTTTTGGGTGGTCTTGAGACCACGAGGACCACTCTCTGCATCCGCCTATGAATTGGATCTGCCTATGAATGGTATATGCTAACTTCATCCCTAAAGGAGATATAAACATAACTCATGCCCTGTATTTCTAAACTTTTTTATTTTTAATAAAAGTGCATGAGTTAAAAAGAAAGCTCCAGGGACCGGTTATACTGAATTCTTTTTTAAACGAACTCCTTCAAATTAGTGTGATATTAGTTTAATTTCTCTCATTGGGGGCTGATGATTCCTAAACAAGTGAGCAAGACCTAACATCATTGGTTAAGCTTAACTATTGAGCTATACAAGTAACTGAACAAATTAAAGCACATGAATTTGAATTTACCATGAAAAAATCCACAAACCTCAGCAATTACAAATGACAAAAATTTTGATGAAACGAACCGATCTCTTTTTTTCCTTAAATTTCATAATTATTCCTAACGTTGCATTATAAATAACTCTGAATTTCTAATGTCAACGCTTGATAAACGTAATAAGGATGAATACATCGTGAATGAGAAAAACCTTGTAAGTCTGAAGTTTCGCATGCTCCAGAAGATGCCAAACAATCCAACTTTTCATGAAAACGCCACGAGTTGAAAATTATTTTAGGCGTGCACGCCTTCCCTATGTTCATTGTCACAAGCAACAAGTGCATAACTCTAACCTGTCAGTTCATACAAGATCGTGTCCATTTTCTTGTTGAAAATAGGAGAAAGGAAATACCATGTCTCGTTCATTTCTGCAAGATTTGGCGTGTTCGTTTTCCAATAGTTCTTCAGTTAAATGTGTTCCATGGATGCATTAATTATGTATCTTTGACAAAATTCAAGTTCATTTCTGTATCAAATGAAAGGACAGAGAAGACGTTGCCGTACGTGGCTGGGAATTCTCTGTTTAAATGGTCTTTACAAATCTTCATTATAAAATTCTCTGTTTAAATTTATCATCAAAATAGCAATATATGTTTTAAAAAAGTTGCATTGAATGCAACAACAATAGGAGTTAGAAGTCCCATTTTGCTGGCAAAAGAATTGGTGAATTAATTTCTTAGGTTGCATCTAAGCATGGGCCTGAAATGTTTGGGCAGGCAAAGAGATGGGCATAACTGACTTCGTCAACTCCAAGGCATGTGGCAAGCCTGTCCATGAGGTACAAATAATTTGGCAGCTCATATAATCACACTCAACTTCTGAAAATATACATAATCACACTCAACTTCTGAAAATATACATTGTCTTTCTATGTCGGCATTTTAATCATTTTTTAAACATTATCCTCATGTTCTATATTTAGGTTATCATGGAGATGACGGATGGTGGTGTCGACTACAGCTTCGAGTGTACTGGCATCACCGATGTTCTACGGGAGGCTTTCGTTTCCACACATGATGTAAGTAGTGAAAACAATCGACATTACCGTTTTTCAGAAAATCATGCAAATAGTTATGAAAATTTTAGCGTAGTTTCTATGAAACTAAACCTGTTTTCTGAATGAAATGGAATTCAGGGATGGGGCCTGACCGTTGTGCTGGGGATCCATGCAACGCCTAGGATGCTGCCGCTGCACCCAATGGAGTTATTTGACGGCCGTCGGATCACCGGCTGCATTTTTGGGGACTTCAAAGGAAAATCCCAGCTGCCTGAACTCGTGGAAAAGTGCATGCAGGGTGTAAGTACTGATATTTTTTTAACCAAGCTCATTGAGACAGATTAATGCAAATGTTTAATGGATGGTAATTTTGTTTCTGTAACAGGAGATTAACATAAATTTTGATGGGTTCATCACACACGAGATGCCCTTCGCCGACATCAACAAAGCTTTCCAGTTGCTGGAAGAGGGGAAGTCACTCAGATGTCTGCTCCATGTCTGATAAAACGTGGATTGTAAATTTGAGTACAAAATAAATGAAGCATAAATGTTTTCGTGGTTTTTACTTGTACAATTTTCATATGCATGTACTTTTGTACATAAAATGGGTTGAACTTTGTTAAAGAAAAGGCAATTATTCAGTAGAACGCAGTATTAATATTTGTAACAGGTGCGTGTGCGTGTGCTTCTTCGTTACACGAAATTACTATGTACAGAATCACTAAAGAACTTGCAACAATTAATATTTTCAACGTAAAATTTTCGAATTAATTATTGGCAGTTAGATTATCTCGATATTCATGCGGAAAGGGAAACAAAAAGAAAATCCGAAAAACACGCAGTAGAGAGAATCGAACAGCTCGAGTTGCTAGCCGGTAGGGCCGCTGCTATTTTTATCTGTTACATATACGAGTTACGAATTTTTGGCATTTTTAATTTTTTTTTTAAGATTTAAAAAATAACTTCCGAGTTCGAAAAATTTCAAAACTAATCTCCTCCCGCCCTCTGGGAGGGCGTAAGGAAACGCCTTCAGGGCGAAAAATTCGACGTGGCGGACGGCCGTGGGGCCGCTCGCGCTGTGGCATATTTGCAGCGGCCCCCTTCCCGCCCTTGGGAAGGGCGTTTTATCACGTGCACGGGCCGCCTGCAAAAATGTCAGGGCGGCCGGGCGTTTTTGCGGCGGCCCTTCCCCCTGGGAAGGGCCTTTTTCACCGTGCGCGGGGCCGCCGCAAAAGGCCGCCGCTGTCATTTTTGCGGGGGGCCCCTTCCCGCCCTTGGGAAGGGCGTTTTTCACCGTGCGTGAGGCCGCTCGCAAAAAGGCCGCCGCTCGGCATTTTTGCAGGCGGCCCTTCCCGCCTTACCAAGGGCGTTTTTCACCTGTGCTTACGGGGCCCATTCCCGCCTTCCGAGGGCGTTTTATTCGCAAACCCTAATTGCCCGATCGACATCGACCCACTCTCTCGTGTTGTTAGAGATGTGAAATGTTATCGTTGTATTTTTGCTAATATAACAAATCCATTGAATTTGTGGTATTGTTGCAAATGTAACCGTCTTCGTGATTTGTCGTATTGTTTGAAATGTAAATGTTATCGTCGTAAGGATGCAAATGTAAATATTGTTGCAAGTGTAAATGTTCGAGGTATCGTACATATGTTGTTTGCATTACGTGAACATATTGTTTTAACCAAGTTAACTTAGTTGCAATGGTTAAGCAGTTGTTTGTGACGTTGTTACATAACCCATTAGGTACGGATGATATAATACAACTAACTCGTCCCCGACGAGTGAAGGCTCGGCTACCTACGGAACCGTTCAAGGGCGATAAGCTTGTCATCAATTTTCTCTTTCCTTCTCGGCGTTGTACTCCTTTTGAGTTTCACATTCGGCTACTTTTAGGCCGTTATATTGGGAATGACATTGTCGATCCACCTAGTGAATCCACACCTTCTTTGAATGCCCTGGTAAAGAAACACATGTAATCAGTTAGAGAGCCACTAGAGCGAAGACGTTTGCATAATTGATAAAATGAAAGACGTACAACGAAGTCGTTGTCTAAGTTGGGGCAAATGAAATATCTCCGACCATATGTTCGTGGTTCAAATGAGGTAGCCATCTTGCAACGATCCCTACAACCGCACATAGGACGCTCCGACCATTTAGGGAAACCCGGTGGGTTGTTCCTCCAAGCTAAGCTTGCGATTTCGACGCGACGTTCATACTCCATCCAAGCCTGAATGAATTGTTCAGTCGACTCAGGTTGTGTTACCGTCTGACCGATCGAAGCAGGTTTAACCGTATCGATCCAATCTTTGTATGCACACTGACGTACATCCTCCCGGTTGCACATTTTTTATGGTGGGAGTTAAAAAATGGAACAAGCAAAAAGGTTAAAGAAAGAAAAATTATACTCACGACAAAATCGTCATCCGCAATCTCGGACACACGAAGCATCTTTGTCCCTAGTTGCTTGTCTTATGGATCTTACCACCTGGCAACGTAGACCACGGTGGGCATTCGGACGTTCCCGCCATGTGGGTAGTGCCACTGATCCATAGGCCGGTCCAAAGCTTCAGCACGAACTCGACGTTGGTACTCGCCTTCCGTTGAAGGTAGTCGACCTTGTTTCGCTTAGTGGGTAGTAACGTGTTCCGTCGGTTCGTGGGTTCTCGTATCTATCCACTCAACGAAGTTGCACACCCGACGATATGCCTCGCATGAGGTGTTAACACGATGTACAATCAAATTAGTGTTTTCTCGCGTGAAGATTTTGTAGATGAAAGCGTGCGGTTAAGCCATACCCGATCAATGTTGGCGCATTGGAAAAATCGTCTCCCCGGTTTCGGCGAGGAGGGACGACGTAAGTATGCAGCCATCTCCACAATGGCATAACGGACGGTCACACCATGGTGGAATAAAACCGCTCAAAGGATGGAGTCGCCGGTGGAGACGCTCAAGGAATGGATGATATGAAGATCTCATTGCGGGAGTAAATGTAGAAAAGAGAATGCAGATTTGAAGAGCTCGTATTCGGATCTTGGCAATATATAGTGCGGGAGGTGAAGGTTCACATCTATGTATCGTTTATGTTCACGGGCAACAGGTGATCGAGACGTATCGTGTAGGATTGTCACGGGGCAAAAGGTGATAGCGACGTATCGTGCAGGACTATCACGGGGCAAAAGTTTATAGCGACGTATCGTGCAGGACTATCACGGGGCAAAAGTTGATAGCGACGTATCGTGCAGGACTATCACGGGCAAAAGCTGATAGCGATGTCTCGTGCGGAGGTCTAACCGGGCCGAAAGTTTTTGGTCGTTAGTAAGAGTATCATGCAGCGAACGATACGGAAGGATCTCGTGACATGTGAGTGCGACGAACAGACATAGATATATACAAACATCAAACACAAAATAAATATTTACAATTTGTACAAACATCATACACAGCAGCTACTGACGAGGCCTCTTACCCCTATCCCTCCTAGGCTGTGCTCTGACGTGCCCCTGAGAGTACGTCAACCTGTCTGGGGGCACGCCACGACTAGCACGGACATCCAGCGCGGGCGTCTCTCTGTGGCGGGTCCCGGCTCGCGGTAGAGGTGCTCCACCGAGCCGAGAGGAGGCGAGTACGTCCCGATCCGGGTCCTCCAGTCATCGAAGTCGTCGCCCGTACCTCGACCCCCTCGTCGCCTCCCCGGACCCGCCCGCGCCTCGCGTCGACGAAGTCCCCGAGCGGAAAATCCCGCCGAGTAGAATCCTCCCGTATGTAAGCAATGTGAAGCATCAGTGACTTAAACTAACACATGTGAAATAATCAACGGACGACGCTTGCTCACCTCCCGGCTGAGTGAGGGGACGGAACGGAGGATCCGCTCGCTCCAAAGAAAGCTCGCAGTTGCCGGGCCGAGTAGCGAAAGGCCGAGGGATCGACAATCCACTCGCGCCGCTTTGTATCCCCGGTCGGTAGCGTCGGACCTATGCGACGTTGGGTTTGTTAGATCACGTTGTAGGGTTGACACAATGAAAATGAGTGGAACTAACTTTGTGGAAGCACCCGCCAGTGTGGTGACCATCCGGCATGGACCGCGTGGACGAGGACTGTAACACCTGTGGAGGAACCGCGTCGACGGCGGAACAACACGAGAAGATCCGCAAGATCGAACGTGCCGTCGTCTGCATCCGCATTGAAGGTCATCCTCTGTTCCACCTCGTTCGGGTGAATGCCGCGCCCACCGCATCACCGAGTCGATTTCGCATTCAATGCCCGTGCGGCGTCGGCCTACAAAAATCAAAACAAGTTAGGTTTTTCGCTCCAATAAAAAAACATAATGACGTACAAAGGCTTTAATGCCGAGAAATCATGACGTACTCCAACGAAGTAGTCCCGGTCTCGGTGCTCAGGGTAGGTGTCCGTGATCGCCGCCCGGTGTTGCCGCTGCGTGGCCGGTGTGAAGGTAACTCGCGGACGCGTCCGCGGTAGGTACCACCGAAGGTAGGCCGTGTAGTTCTCCTCGGAGTGGGCGTAGATCTCGCCGATCACCTCCTCGGTGGCTATCGGCCCGCCGCCACGTATTGCTTGCATACGTGGTTCCCAGGAGAAGAGCCTCCTCTTGTCCCCGTCGAGACAACCCGCGTACACAAAGCAAAGCCTTCGACTATAGTTCCATTTAATTTGACACAATAGTACTACATTTAAAATAGAAATACTCACCGGTGGTCCTGGTGGAACGGCAACCGGTACGTCTACCGGAATCCCACAGCGCAGCCCGAATCGCCTCATCACTCGGCCTGGGCGGTGAGGCTCGACGGTGATGTCGTACACCATCGGGATCAACGTCATCCGAGGCCGAGTCGCGCGTGCACAACGTCGAGAGGCCTAGAGGCGCCCGAGCTGCGACGGCTGATGGCTGCGTGTACGGCTCCCGGACAATGTCGTGCGGCCGAGACGGTCCAACTCGAACACGAAGTCCGGTAGCTCCGTCTCACCCGAGCGTGGGCGTAACGACGCTGCGACAATAAAAAATCAAGTGGTTACAAGTTTTGTTCAACACAATTTAAATATTTGAAAGAAATATGACTTTGTACTTACGTTGCGTCGAAACCAGTACGAACCCATCGTAGGCCCGTCGGCCGGTCTCGAAAGCGGGCGCTACGTCGTACGGAGAGGTGTCGACGACCGGTCGGCCGATCGCGAACCGCTCCGCACCACACTGTAAGAGAAAGGGGACACTGTGAAGATCGCTCCGGATCGTCTTCGTGCACGCGTCGCACAAAGCCACGGTAGGTGGCTGCGAGCACCGCCGAACCCCAACTCCACCGAGGCACGAAGCCTATCTCCGCGTCCGCTATCGACCGGGCGTAGTGGATCGAGCCCCTCTCTCGCAAAGTGTTCCCCACGTGTTGGTGAACATCACCCGCCCGAACAACCAAGGAAGGTACGCCTCCAACGAGCGTCGCACGGAGTACTCGTCGGCGTCGAGGTGGAGCTTGTCGGCCTACAAAGGAGAAAACCATGTTAACAAACATCGATGTAATGAAAAATACCGAAAGTCTTCAAGTTAACTTACCGTGAACCGCATAATCCAAGTCTTCGTAGGCCCTGGTCGCTAAGGGTAGATCGATCGAAGTGGGAGCCCCGTAGCCTCATCACCTGAGCAAAGCGTGCGGTGATGTCCTCCTCCAGCCACCAACACCGTCCACAGCCCGACACCTCTCCTGGCTAGTGGTAGCCCTAGCAGGTAGGAGACGCCCCGCGTCTGAGCCATCTCCCCACAAGGAAGATGGAAGGTGTGTGTCTCAGACACCACCGATCCACCAAAGCAGCTATCACGTGACCGGTCCGCATCCCACCGTCCGGCTCGGTCGTGCTCGTGGGCACGCTGCCTCAACAAGTCTGCAGAGAGCGATCGTGCCGGACTCACGTGAACTTTTTGCATATCATACGATAGTGTAATATTAGTATCAAGCATAGTATTCCTCGCAATAAGTGATAAGAGTTTGAACGTACCGCCGACGTGTCGCGGATCGACACGCAACAACTCGCGCGACGGCCGTGGACGAAAGGTGGTCGGCCCGAGCACCCCCGCACCGCCGACAAGTACGACTCATGCGCCCGTCCACCTCGTCCGAAAAGCGCTGGTGTATCGTCCGCCATACCCGCATGAATACATGAAGCACACAATAAGCAATTTATAAGAAAAATCAAAACAACATGAATACATGACATAAATGGTCCATTATATCTCAACATAAAAAGGTTCACGTCGTAATTCAAACTAACAAACACAACATATAAGTATCACAACAACAATAAACCGGTTTACGTCTCACAATGATAAAAATTACACGCACGACGTATGGCAACAACATGACAAATAGTACAAATATCAGATCACCACTACATTGAAAAGGAGCAAACAAAATAATCAAGCCATTGCATCTCCAAAGTGGACGACGTAGTCGTGCACGAGCACGTCTAGGACGTGGTCGTCTCGTTGTTGTTCCTTCTCGGGAAGGACGGCTACCATCGGAGGGCTGTCCGAAAGTCCTGAACCTTCGACGGTTGAAGTTTCGAATTCTTCGGACATTTTTTGTGTGTATGTCCGCGCCATCGCATTTGCTGCAACGTAGGGTCCTTCCCCGGCCTCGGACTCGTCCATGTCGTTTCGATGCGTCTCGACCGACGACGTCCCTTTTTCATCCTTAACTTCGATGGATCTGGAATGTAGAACACTTGTGGCCGCAGTGTTGTGTACGCATCCGATATCCCAAAACCATATATCTCCTCCTTCCACGTATGAAAAATTGATTCTTTCCCCGTAGTACGGTGACACATAAATATCCGGAACTATGCCGCAGCCTCCCACCGCGGCAAGGACGTGTGAGCAAGGCAGATGTCTAAGCTTCGGCTTCATACACTGCAGCTACAACCACCATCCGCATGAAGCACACATTCCCCGCACGCTTGAACACGGTTGATGCCTCGCCTTCTCCCTCGTCGACACACATGATCTCGCATCGAAGAACTTGGGTTCCTTGGGGATTACTCGTGCTTCATAGCCTTCGAATTTTGTCTTGCATATATTTCGTCACCACGTTGCCAAATACAATTTTGTTATCGACCATTAAAGGGATATTTTCTTAAATCTATCCCTAAAATATGCTGCGTGCCATGAAGGATAAATTCCACAATACCTACCAATGGAAGCCCCTAACTCCTCGCATCACCCGGTTGTACACCTCGGCCGGTTCGTTGTCATTATACCATATCGAGCTCCGTCGCTGTCATACAACGTGCAGACCACTTTTCTTTCGGTTCATTCTCTATCCAAGGTGGGAGAAATTACGTATTGATGGTGCGGACCTCCTTCTCATTGTTGGCGGGTCATTATGCAATGGACCAAGAGGTACAGCAGGCTCGTCGACTGTGGCAAACGAGATTGCTCGTCTGGGCTTGCTTCGTTGTCGCTCATCCAACCTTCTCCACATCTCATTGAATTTTTCTCTTGATTTTGACCACATAGCCTCTTGAATAGATCCATCGGTGCTTGTTCTTGAATTGTTTGTAGAAATTGTCTCCCATATGACGCATGCACCACCTACTCCGAACATCATGCCACCTAGCCGGAAATCCTCTCGGCCAACCATTCTCAAGGTAGTCGATTGCCCTCGGCATGCCGGCATGACGATCATGTATGAGACAAACATTGGGCCTCATACGAACGACTTGGCATCGAACTCTCTCCAAGAACCAATACCGGTTTCGGTGTTCTCACTCTCGATGACAAATGCAAACGCCATAGGTAACACTCGGTTGTTCCCATCCTGCTCCAATCGTCGTCGCATCGACCTCTTTGTATTTCCGATCCTAGAAAGGTTCCATCTATGCACCACGGGCGACAAAGTAGAACAAAAGCGTTGATGCAAGCACCGATCGAGAAAAAGGCTCTTTGCAGCACGCTCTTGCTCGAATCGCACATGATGGAAATGTCTCGAATGTCGTAGTAGGTATTGGGCTTTCTCGAGCAATGGTGGCTAATAGACGAGGTAAATTGTCATACGATGCTTCAAATGTGCCATACCTCATCTCCAATATCTTTTGTTTCGCCCTCCAAGCCTTCGCATAGCTAATAGTATACTTGAATTTGTTCTCAATGTGCTTAATAATGGAGCCCGGTTCAAAATCCGTGTTTTTTTAACAACATGGTGTACATCTCACCGGCAACAAACGCCAGAGGTGATGTTGCGGTGGTACTTATCTACCCCGGCAAATGACATATGTGCTCACCAACAATGCTCACTTTCCAATAGTCAATCCATTTTCTTGTATGCATGAACGCGCCACTGACAATCATCCTTCATACACTTCACATCATACACATAGTTCGTAGACTTCACCACCCTAAACTCTCTATGCAAAGACACCGCCCAATGCTTCACGCCTCTTTCATGTCTTCCTTATGAGCATACCTAGCACCCGGATGACCTCGTTATCTTTGTATTCAAATGAAACATGCCGCCCTTCCGAGATAACAATGAGAGAAATCACTTGTTCCCAATCGACGGCATGACATCTTCTTCTCGTCCGATGATTCATCGCCCTCCGCCCGCTCATTTTCGAATCCTCCCTCTCCATTTCTTCAACAATTGCTTCGATTATCTCTCCCCTCGTCCGCCACGCCTGACCGCCTCTAAGCTTGCTTCATTGCTTGGACCTTCGCCATACTGTTTGCATTGTATTAATGCTATCGATTTCAGGCAAAGGCCACAAAATAACAAGGGGCCATGACCTTTCAAGTGCCATGTCCACATAACGTCTCCACGACTCGGCTGTTATCAATAGGCATAAGTTCCCAATAATATCCTTCCGTTGCACGACTTACTACAACGGATAGAGACATTGTGTTCACTCTGTATCCACTTTAAATCCACGTAGCAACCAACTATACACCGACTCAAATGTTTTCGCCGGCCTATCGATGCCCTTTGATTTCATCCTAAATTCCGACAAATCTACACCTTCCGGACCGTATCTAACGTTGCCTTCACCGTGAACTATCTCGAAATATGATCTTTTCTGTCATAGTGCCCGACAAACAAATTGAAACCGAGTTTATTCCATACTACGAATATATTGCCTAGATGATTCTCACGTGCCTAACTTAATTTCTTTTAACAATATATTCTCTCGGTCTACATCTTACATTTTCCCAAATCGATTTGTTCGTTCCATCTACCGCCAATCGTAACTCGTTCATTTGCCATAAAAATTTATAAACTAAATTCAATTAAATCGTAGTTTATATCTAAACATATTTTGATCATCAACAAAATTATACGTACGATTTTCTAT
The DNA here is from genome assembly GCA_019925245.2 of Oryza australiensis. Taxonomy (NCBI): domain Eukaryota; kingdom Viridiplantae; phylum Streptophyta; class Magnoliopsida; order Poales; family Poaceae; genus Oryza; species Oryza australiensis. Next base: position 1,453 of record JAIFGZ020000489.1, on the reverse strand, counting down.
AGTGCTTACCATCTACTCACATAATTTACACTTAGATCCAAACACATTCTACCTAAGTTGATCTATCTTTTCTACCTATGTTAATGTCCATTAAATTATCCTTGTTGATCTATCTATTCTTCCTATGTTACCAAGCCGATTAAATTATCTAAATTGATCTAAATTAAATCATATGTTTTACAAATCTATAACAAATTATTCAATACCTACTCAAATATTACAAATTTATATTTTCCTAATATTTCATTTACATACTAGCTAACAAACAAAATAACGACGTAGATATTGCATTTACCTCCAATGAAGTACGCAATCCACAGGCTTCGTCGCGCTCCTCCTCCTCTTCCTCACTCCTCTCTCTCGTTTCTTTTCTGATTTTTTAAGGTAAATGAGGTTGAAATGGATTGAGAGTCGGCTTATATACCGGGGCTCAGGCAAAACGCCCTTGCAGAAGTGTGAAGGGCCGCCGCAAAATTGCCGTGGCGGCTGTGGCAATTTTGCAGCGGCCCCCGTAAGCACAAGAAAAACGCCCTTGGTAAGGCTGGAAGCGGGGGCCGCAGGTGGTCGCTGCAGCCGCTCGCTTTGGTGCGCGGCCCCATGCGCGGAAAAACGCCTTCCCAAAGGCGGGAAGGCCGCCGCAAAACGCTGCCGCCCGGCATTTTGCAGCGGCCCCGTGCACGCTGATAAACGCCCTTCCTGGGCGGGGAAGGCCGCCGCAAATATGCACAGCGCGGGCGCCCCACGCGCTCGGCTCGCCACGTCGGATTTTTCGCCTCCTGAGGGCGTTTTTCCTTCACGCTCCCGGAGGGCGGAGAGATTAGTTTTGAAATTTTCGAACTCGAAAGTTATTTTTTAAATCTTTAAAAAAATTAAAAATGCCAAAAATTCTACGAGTTACGTATTACAGTGTAACTATAGTTCTTTTTGAAACAAGGATCTCCATTGATTATGTCCGTTTACACTTGAAAAAGAGCTCAAACATGGAGAAGAACTAAACCGAAAAACAATTTCAGTTTGAAAGAAATAAAACATTTTGTAGAAATTACAATACTAGCGGTCCAATTGCAGAAACCAAAGATTCCAAAGTGCACGCGCCTGTGCCCGTGGGCCGGTTTGGGCCGCAGCGCCACACTGTGTCAGCCGCTTGGGCCTCCTTGGACTGGGCCGTCTTCCTCCTCTCGTTTCTGATGTTGTACTATTTCCTTTTCTTTTAGCCCACCGGCCATTATTTTAATCCCCGATTCATCCTCCATTTTGTCCTGCTCCTTCTGTTCATGCATTGACTCGTAGGGTCCACCATGATCTTACGTGGCCACAAGTTTCTCCAACTCTGGACTTCCTCTATAAACATAAACAGACAAAACAGCTCTAATTTTAACCATTTTTAAACACAGAACAACACAAACAATCACAACACGTGTATACTTATCCATATGAACAAACGCACACATAC